>JBAHVR010000244.1:110000-125000 GCA_036898135.1 Oncomelania hupensis | reverse complement strand
ACATAGACACACACACCCCCCCCCCCTACACACACATCCCTACACACACATGCATACATACACACACAAGATACAAGATGCAAAAGGTTATTTATTGTCCCCAGTTTTACACAAAGAAATTTGAAATGTGGGCAACTTGAAATATAACAAGGATACTATCATAATCAATAAATAAAACATCAGATATAACGTCGCTATTCGTTCACATTAACATTGTCAGTCACTCACGCAATTAAACGCTATTAATTAAGATGAGAAAAAAACAACCACAATAGAGTGTGTACTATATGTGGATATAATTAGATAAATTCATTTGTTTAGCTTCATAATAGCAATCAAGGTTGATTCTAAAAATAGCATCGCTGCAACAATGCGTATAGTAAGCACCATTGCTTGCTTACATAACAAGGAAGAGATGCCTAGAATTCAAAGCGTGATGAAACAAAATATAGATCATTTACCTTTTTGACAATTTGCCGGCCCGACAGACACGCTGACCCCAAACTGAGTATCAGAGGGGGTACTCCTACACACAGGCTATGCTGGATAGATCTCTGACACTCAGCTAGCATCAAGGTCACCTTGTTTAACGGAAACTGGCCTTATTAGATTCATTGGGTGATGTGAGGACAATTACGCGGTTTCCCAAGTACACTCATTGTCACAAAGAAACATAAACAGTCATCCTTCATATCCTGGCTTTTGAAATCATTCTTTATTTTTCTCTGTGTGTGTGTGTGGATTTTTTTTTAAAGATCACCATGCCGCGAGTTCCAGGGCTGGTGGACAAGGCCTACCCACAGCCCTTCAATACACCTCCTCCTCCACCCCCAGCAGGAACCCCCCTCAAACCGGGACAGTTGCCCTACTCCGAGATCAAGAAGTTCTTCGATGAGGCGAGTCCTCTGTCTGTCTTTCTGTCTGTCTGTGTGTGTCTTGTTTTTTGTGCGTGTCCGTCCGTCTGTGAGTCTGTGTGTATTTCTGTGCCAGGTTCTCTGCTAGTTTGTCTCTCGGGCTGTCTGCCTTTCTGAATGAATATGATGATGATGGTGATGATGATGATGATGATGATGATGATGATGATGATGATGATGATGATGATAATGATGATGATGATGATGATGATGATGATGATGATGATGATGATGATGATGATGATGATGATGATGATGATGATGATGATGATGATGGTGGTGGTGATTGTCACAGAAGGGTAGATTTAGACCCTGCACGAAGACTTCACGCCGTAAATAGTTCAGCCTTTTCACCAGAATTTGTCCCCGTCCAGTAACCCTCTGTCATAATCAATAACTACCTCACCTCTGTCCATAGCTACCTGGCATAACATTGCAGCTCAGGTAGAGCAACTTTAGTAGTATGTAAATAGGACCCTAGGATAGGGCAGTATCAAACTAGGCTGTGTAGTAGAAAAAGGTCGAATCCAGTAGTCATCGCTTTTTTCAGGTGAGGGAGCCTGTCACAGAAGGTTAGATTTAGACCCCTGCACTAAGACTTCATGCCGTAAATAGTTCAGCCTGCTGTAGCCTTTGTACATTAAAGTCGATGCCAAGCAGACGACGCAAGTCAGTTGTGTGCTAAGCATGTGTAAGCTAACGCTGGCTCAATTAGGCAGTGACCTCATTCAGCTGACTTATGGCCAGAGACACCAGGTAGAAGCGCCACTTGTAGTGCTAGTTTTTGCGTACTTTTGCTGACCACAAGGCTAGGCAGTCATTCTGTGCCTAACTCTCACACAAGACGAAGCAACGCTCTGAAAGATCGCTAGCAGAAGACTAAAGCAGGGACGGGTGAAATTCAATTCAACCTAGTATAGCCACAGCCTGACATTGTCAAAAAGGTAAATGATCTATATTTTGTTTCATCACGCTTTATTGATATTATTGCTGAAGTTTTGCCATGTTTAGAATTGTGATTGTTAGTAAAACTTTGCTGACCACGTGGCTGACCCGGTTTTCGAAACCATGAGGTAGCCTCTATGGACCCACTGGTGTTTCTCCTATGTGTCTTATTGCAGACCAGTGGCTGTACCGGAGAATGTATATCTAGAGAGAGTGAGCTGCCCCTGTTGCTCCTCTTGTCTTCAGCTGTGGGTCAATATTTTGTTTTTGTTTTTACGTTCTTTTTTACAAGTTAAGTTTTTTCTTTACTAGAATTCTTTTTACTGTAGGATGGAAGTGAGATGTCTGGAGATAGTGTGTGTGCGGTGGCTGGTGTGGCTGACTGTTTTTGCAGTCTGTGGTTCGGAGACCTTTGACGGTGGACCGGTGCGGCTAACCTACAACATGGCGGAACTACAAGCCTTGAACACTGGTGCATGTGGTCTTTCGCTCGAGCTACCCCGGGAGATGATACCTAGGCCCAAAAAGCCGAGGAGGAGGGGTGGTGTGAGGCAAAGGAATCGCAGAAGGAAGAGTAAGCCGGTGCTACCTACTGTCATTATGGGGAATGTTCGGTCCCTATCGAATAAGATGGATGAGCTGTTTGCGTGTATTTCGCACGAGAGAATCTACAGACAGTGTAGTCTGTTTTGCTTCAGTGAGACATGGCTTACGGATAACAACCCTGATTCTGCAATCGCACTGGATGGTTTTTCCCATGTGAGACTTGATAGGGACCGTCAAGCTACGGGGAAGAAGAAGGGAGGTGGTGTTTGTGCTTATGTGAACGAACAATGGTGTCATCGTAATCATGTGACGGTAAAGGAGAGTGTTTGTTTATTTACCTGACATTGAACTGTTGTGTGTAGGCCTACGGCCTTACTACCTGCCGCGTGAGTATAGCCACGTGCTTCTGTGTGTTGTGTACATACACCCTACAGCTAATGAAAAGATCGCTGTAGAGACTGTGGCTGGGGTGTTAGCTGATCAGCAATCTAAGTCGCCTGATGCACTGTGCTTGGTGACGGGAGACTTTAATCAGTGTAGTTTGAAGAAAGTTTTGCCTACTTTTAAACAGTATGTTGACTGTCCTACTTGCTGTGATAATACTTTGGATTTGTTTTACTGTAATGTCAAGGAGGCTTACCGCTGTAAGACCTTGCCACCTCTGGGTAAGTCTGATCATTGCCTGACCCACTTGTTGCCAACGTACACACCTCTTGTCAAACGTAGGCCCCCGATTGCAAAATCTGTACTATGCTGGACAACTGAGGCGTGTGATGCACTGAGAGGTTGTATGGAGTGTACTGATTGGGATGTTTTTGTTGATGCTTGTGATTCACTTGATGAACTTTCTGAAACAGTGGCTGATTATATTAATTTTTGTGTTGATAATGTTGTGCCAGTCAAGCAGGTCACACAGTTTGCAAATTGTAAACCTTGGATCACAAGGGAGATGAAGGACTTGTTGAGAAAGAAAAGAGCTGCTTTTGTAAGTAGGGATAAAGATGAATTAAGGAATGTACAGAGAGAGTTGAAAAAGTCTATAAAGGAGGGGAAAGAGCAGTACAAAAAGAAATTAGAAGCAAGACTGGAGAGCAACAATGCTAAGGAAGTCTGGCAAGGTATGCAGAAAATAACGGGGTGTGCAAAGAAAAAGGAAGTTGATTGTTCAGGTGCGGGTTCTGATTTTGCTGATGAGTTGAATAATTTTTATGCAAGGTTTGATGTCCATAATTTTAAGAATGAACAGACTATGATTGAGAGATCTGGGAACTTATCTGACCCCGGTGTACAGGAGCCTGTCACACTGTCAGTTCTTGATGTTTGTAAACAGCTGAAAAAGATTAAGGTTAACAAGTCAGCAGGACCGGATGGCATCAAGCCTAAGGTACTGTCCATATGTGCTGACCAGCTTTGTGGGATTTTTCACACCCTGTTCTCCATGTCTTTGTCCTTGTGCAAAATTCCATCTGCTTGGAAAACTTCTTGTATAGTGCCAGTGCCGAAGAAAGATAAGGTGTCTTGCCTTAATGATTACAGGCCTGTGGCTCTAACCTCTCACATTATGAAGGTTTTTGAAAGATTAATGTTACCTGTACTGAAGACCCAGGTTGCTGATTTTCAAGATCCATTGCAGTTTGCATATAGGGCCAAAGTGGGGGTGGATGATGCATTATTGTACATGTTGCACTCTGTGTACACACATCTGGAAAAGAGCTCTGCCTGTGTCAGAATCATGTTTTTTGATTTTTCTTCGGCATTTCAGACAATTCAGCCTCATCTTTTGGCTCATAAGTTACAAAATATGTTTTTGCACCCTAACACAGTGAAATGGATTTTGGATTATTTGGTAGACAGACCACAGTTTGTACGATGGAATGGTATGTGTACTTCAAATACGATAAACACTTTTACCGGAGCGCCTCAGGGTACCGTTTTGTCACCATTTTTGTTTACATTGTATACATCTGATTTTAAAGTGCTAGGCGAGTCATGTCATCTTCAGAAATTTTCTGATGACTCTGCCATGGTCGGTTGTATCCTTGATGATGGTGAGTACTCGTACAGAGAACGTATTGATGATTTTGTGTCTTGGTGTGACTCCAACTTTTTGGTATTAAATGCAAGTAAAACAAAGGAAATGATTATTGATTTTCGCAAAAAGAAAAACACTGTCCTCCCTGTTGTCATCAAGGGTGAGGCTATTGAGATTGTCAATGAGTACAAGTACTTAGGAGTAGTTTTAGACAACAAGCTAAGTTGGTCTAGTCATATTGATGCTGTTTCCAAAAAGACACAGTCAAGATTGTTTTTCCTTCGCAAACTAAGATCATTCAATGTGTGTAACAAGATGTTGAATATGTTCTATCAGAGTATGGTGTGCAGTGTGATTTTGTTTGCATCGGTGTGTTGGGGAGGGAACGCCTCTGCGCGGGACAAGGGCAGACTTAATAGACTGATAAAGAAAGCGAGTTCTGTTGTAGGCGGGAGCCTTGATCAAATTGAAATTGTTGTTGAGAAGAGGCTTGCCAGCAAGTCCAGGGCTGTTCTGATTGATCCAGAGCATCCCCTCCACGGCGCACTGTTGCATCTCCACAGTGCACGGAGCGGTAGATTTACCATGCCACGGTGCCGAACGGAGCGTTTTCGGCGCTCCTTTATCCCTGCAGCTGTTAGATTTTTTAACGGTAACCGAAATACTGTTATGGTCACAGATTTAGAGTAGGCCTAATGCACTTTAGTCAATATGTGATTGTTGTTTTACTGTTGCTGCATTCCTTCATTCCTGCAGCTGTCTGATGTTTTGTACTGTGGGCGGCGGCCGAGCACTGTTGGGGGTCTCAGAGTTTCGGAATGTTTTTATTTTTATTTTTATTTTTATTCAGTTATTTTTATTTTTATTTTTATTTGTTATTTGTTATTTTTATTTTTATTTTTATTTTTATTTTTTATTTTTTAAATGGTGTGCGTGTCGGTGTGTGATGACTGTTGTTCTATAGTCTTGGTGGTTGTTGGTGTGATGCTTGGAATTTTAGTATATGTATTATATTGTTGTTGTCTTCTTGATGACTGTTGTTTACTAGTTTTAATAATTCTGGTGTGATTGCATATGGTGTGTGTGTCGGTGTGTGATGATGGAATTTTAGTATATTTTTATATTGTTTTGTTGTCTTCTTGATGACTGTTGTCTATTAGTTTTAATAATTGGTGTGATGCTTGGAATTTTAGTATATTTATTATATTGTTTTGTTGTCTTCTTGATGACCTGCTGATGACGAATTTAATTTCCTTATGGATGAATAAAATAGTATGAGTATGAGTATGAGTATGAGTATGAGTATGAGTATATCTTTTTAATTACTTCTCCATGTGTTTAGTTTAGCCATGATGTGTATATGTATAGGAATTAGAGTGGAGATTCCAGTGGATCACGGACATAGAAGATTTTTCGTCGCTTATATATATAAGGGCTGTTTCTGCCATCAGTGAGACACTCTGCACGCCCTTAGTAAACACGGTGTTGCAGACATTAGTCTCATATTTTGCAGACGAGCAGGCATCGTTGGCCCGAGGCGGGAGGAAGACCATTAAGAGTCCACCCTGACATTCGGCCTGCAGTGGAGCATCTAGCACTGAGCTACGATAGCCATATAGTCTACAACCAAGGAGGAGACACCATCACCACACCTCAAACTTCAGTTAAGTGCTAACGAAATCGTGCATCCACACTGACATAGAAGGACTGTGCGGTAGTCCACACTCCGGAAACCAACATTAGGCCAGACAGAACAAAAAGCCCAATGATGAGACATTAGCAAATATCAAGAACAGTAGCAGCATAGACCCATCAAGGAACGAACTATTCGAAGTGAATTTGGACATTTAAGTTAAGAGAGTGTTTAGAGAATTATATATAGAATAGGGGAAATAAATGTGTGATATTTACTGTTAACAAGTGGCTGGGCTACCTATGTTTCATAGCCGTGCGAGAGCTAGTGTGTCAGTGAATCATGGTGTTGGTATTGGTGGTGGTGGTGTTGCTGCTGCTAGCGACGACGACGTTGATGATGATGATGATGATGATGATGATGATGATGATGATGATGATGATGATGATGATGATGATGATGATGATGATGATGATGATGATTGTAGTCTTCTCCTTTTTCTTCTTCTTCGCTGTTCTCTTCATCCTTATCGTCATCATGATCATTATGATCATTTTATATTATATATTTGCTACTTTTCCTAATTGTCCATGTCGTTACGTCAATAAATGACGCAAATGCTTATTACGTACAGGGTTACATCGTGGTCCGGGACTTCTTCACGCCTGAGGAGTTGGACCCTTGCAGACGCGATATTGAAGTCATGGTAGAACAACTCGCGCAGAAACTCTACAAGGCTGGCAAGGTCAAAAGTGCGTATTCAAGGTCAAGTTCATGGTACCAAAGAATGTCAAGGTCAAGTCTATACGGTAGCATGTACATTAACGTTAGCAAACTTTAACCAAACAGAACTACCTCACTTGTAGTACTTGGCGTGGGGAAAAAAAGACTGTTGAAAGCAAAGGTCATGATTGTTTGCAAATGTCAAGGTCAAATCTGTAACGTCAATCTCAGCCACGTGACAACGGCAGAAAAGTTTTTAACTTCCTTTTTGAATGACTGAATGAATGAAAGGAACAGGCATTCATTGTTATATTTATATGACTCCTTCGAATGAGAGTATAAACCTAGATCTAGTCTGCGCCCGCATGCATTCCATCGTATGGGCTTTAAAGATCCTGACACTCATGTCCTAGGCGGGTGAGTGCCAGCTACATAAATACGCCAGTGAGCACTAGGTCCCTTCTCCCCTCTCATTCCAGGTCGCTCAGGATTGTTTGTGCTCAGTTGTTTAGGGGCGCCAGTGGGCGCCTCGGGCGGCTTGAGATAAATCCTGTATCGGCCGGCGCCATGAGCAGCTCTTTGGTCTGGAAAAAAACCCCGCTATATAAGAACGATTTTAAAAAAAAAAGTATCAGTCATGTCTGCTATTGGCATGATTTCCTCAGACATGTCTCAAACATAATTATCGTACTGTAGAAAACGCTTGGACGAAGTTCGTTGAATGGGCTCTATGCACAAAGCGAGGCGGTCACGTGCTGTGGGAATAACACAGCGTGCGCGAGTTTGAAAATGGTGAAGTACTGTGCTGCGTTTGGATGCTCTAACTCCGACGTAAAACCTTTATGCAAAGAAAAGAACATTTCCTTTAATAGATTTCCACTGAAAGATGAAATATTGATGAAGCAGTGGTATTCAAAAATAATCCGGAAAGATTTTGTGGCAAAAGAGCACAGCACTGTAAATGAAATCTACACTAGTAACAGAGCCTTTGTCATCATGGTTTAGCCTACATCAGCAAGGGCTATTAACAGGTGACTGACAAAACATTACAACTACAACTGTACAACTAAGTAGTGAGAACATTACCAAGTAAAATTAAATCAATCATGCCAGTAAATAAGTAGGCCTAAGTCAGTCAGTACTGAGCCACAAGGCCCTGGCATATATTTACCAAACAATGCTGTACATAGAGTAGACAAGTAAGCTACTACTTAGTACAAGAGTACAACTACGTGCTGAACAGTGAACAATATCTTACAAAACCTTTAGGCTAACTGAACTGTGAACTGAACCAAGTCATAAATTGAACCCCACATCATTCGTCATAAGGTTTCAACGAACATAAATTTACATGAGGTAGAGTTAATCCCGAAATTATAGGCCTCTCATCCCGGCCTTCTACCTAGTACTAGGCCTACGAGTATGATGAAGCACTGCATGTCGTCAACTCTAAACTGAATGTCAGTCTCAAATCGCTCTTTTAAAAAAAAACTGTCCCCTGATAAAAATTTGTCTGTAATCATTTTTGCACGAATGTGCTATGTTCAAAACATCACAATATCCCAAAATGTCGGTAAAGTTAAAATTTGTAAGCAGCATTGGAGTACACGCGAGCGAGCTAAAAGAAGCCATGACCGCTTTGTTATTCCCGCGCCACGTGACCATGCCGCTTTCGCGCGCCGACTTGTGCATAGAGCCCATTGTATGTGCAGTTGTTGATATGCGTTAACCCCTTTCATTTAATGACAGTTATAACCTTAATGTTCTGATGAAAATGCAATGCCTTTAGAACCAAGTATGGCAAACATGGTTCATGAGCTTGTAGTGACATTATTTCTCAACAACATAGTACGTTCGAACCCTACATTATTACAAAATTTATTTATACACATATTGTGTGTGTGTGGGTGTGTGCGGGGGGGTGTGTGCGTGGGTGTGTGTTTGTGTGTGTATGTGTGTGTGTGTGTGTGTGTGTGTGTGTATGCGCGCGTCAGGTTTGTACAGTGAGTACGGGCTGTTCCAAAGACTGACCAAGCTGGAGGAAGAGTTTGAAGGATCGAACATCCTCATGTTCAAGTATCAGAAGATGCCGCCTGTTAGTATAACTTCCTGGTCAGCGTCGCCGTCATCGTCGTTGTCATCATCGCATAACCATCGTTGCCATAGTCACGATCGCTATCGTCACCACGTTCATAATATTGATTTTATTATTATTATTCTTGATGTTGTTATATTCCTTCGGATGAGAGTATAAACCGAGGTCTAGTCTGTGCACACACGCATTCCATCGCATGGACTTGAAAGATCCTGACGTTCATGTCCTAGACCGGTGAGTATACCGGCTACACAAATACATCCAGCACGTACTAGGTACCTTCTCTATATCCCCGGTCGCCCAGGATTGTGCTCAGTCGTTTGGGCGTCAGACTATGCACCCAAAGGTTGCAGGTGGGCGCCTCGTGCGACTTGAGTTAGATCCTGTATCAACCAGCGCCTTGAGCAGCTCTTGAGCTGGAAAAGCGCTATATAAAAGTGATAACATATTTCCTCTCGACAGCGCGTTTATCTTAAAGGTAGCCACTGTGACCACGCTCCCTCAACAGATGCGTTTAACATTCACAGTGAGTGTTGTCTCTCTTTTAAAAATTTAGCTTGCGACACAAACAAAAACCAACTCTTTTGAAAGTATATTATTTTTAAAATCAATAAATTCCCTATCTTTGTTTTACCTATTAATAATAATCTTGCACATCACGGATTCGAACCTCGGGTTATCGGAATGCTGTACCACTGAACTGGGACAATAACTAGTGTATTACAGATATTCTGGCCTAATGTTCCAGTCGTTCCAGAAGGTCTGGAGCAACGAGAGAATGCTGAACTTGCTGGAGCAGATCCTTGGTCCCGAGATTGCCGGTCACCCGACATGGAACCTCCGTACCAAGACTCCCAACAGCGAAGCCGGCAACATTCCCTGGCACCAAGGTAGGAAGGATAGTGGAAGTGGTGGGGGTGGTGGTGGTGATGATGATGATGATGATGATGATGATGATGATGATGATGATGATGATGATGATGATGATGATGATGATGAGGTAATGCGCATGGCTACCAGAGCTTTCAAGATAGGCCTACAGTTGAAAGTACCGCTGAGTAGCGCTTCAGGATAGTATCCTAACATCCTCAAGATAATAACTTGAGTCCGCTATGAGCGGACGAGGCTACCAGCGAAATCACGGGAAAAGCGCAATTTGACTGCAGTGAACTCATGAAAATAGAAAAATGTAAGTTTCGTCTCCTCTAGGGGACGAATTAGGTCAAACTGTATTAGTTTCTAGGTCAACTGTCTTTTACGAACCGTTTGAGAATGCTTTTGAACCGTTTGTTGACGCCGGATAGTGTCCTCACTTGGTTTCATGCAATTTAAGAATCCAACAAGGCAATTGGGTTTTTGAGACGGAAAGAGCGGAGTGTAATAGAGCAACATTCTGTATATATTTACAGTGAAATTGCGCTTTTTCCGTCACTATAGCGCTTGAAGCGGGTAGAATGCGTATCTTGGCGATATTACGATATATCCTGTTCACGCTACGCAGCGATGATTAGAGGTGTATCTTGAGTGCGCTGGTACCTTGGTGCAATGGGTGTGATGATGATGATGATGACGACGATGATGATGATGATGATGATGACGACGATGATGATGATGATGATGATGATGATGATGATGATGATGACGACGATGATGATGATGATGATGATGATGATGATGATGATGATGATGATGATGATGATGGAGGTACTCTGCTGGCACAATTGGTTAGTCGCTGGTTTCTTATAGTAAAAGGTCGGGGGTTAGATTCCAGTAGAGAATGAACTTATGTGACTCAGGAACAACACTTTTTAGGTCACCGAGTTGTTTCTACGGGGACTCCGGTTTTCCTCCATCCCTTCAATTATGGTATTGGATGCAGTGCGTCTATCTAAAATATCGTATTTTAATTGATAACGATGAGGATGACGATGATGATGATGACGACGACGACCATGATGATGATGATGATGACGGTGACGATGATGATGATGACTGAACCTGAATGCACACTCATTTCTAACGGTACAAAGAGCAGTAATTATTGGAATTATCTTAGTGACCTTGGCGGTCTTGATCTTTGCAGACAGCGCGTACATGAGCAACGAGTCATACGACCACATGATTGCTACTGCCTGGATTCCTTTCCTGGATGCCACCCCGGAGAACGGCTGTATGCAGGTATGACTTTTCTCAGTGACGTGATTAAAAAATGACGTATCCGTGATGTGACATCAAGCGTCTAGACACTCTGACATGTTTAACTTAAATGATGGCTAATAATTAAGCGCACGTTATGACATAACAGATGGCCACCTTCCCCTCCCTCCACTCCCAAAGAAAAATTAGTTTAAAAATAATGCAGTGGACTTTCGCAATATGATGGACCCTCACAGCAGACTTACAACTAAGAATACAAAGCATAGAAGCACTTCACTAACGACGAAGTCCGACTGACCATCACACAAGCCATTGGACAACACGATGACCTGCTCACAGTGGTGAAGAAACGAAAATTCCGATGGTATGACCACATCACCGGAGCAAAGACCATCCTGCAAGACACGGTGCAAGGAGGCAGAAGAAGAGGGAGACATAAAAAAGAGTTGGGAGGAAAACATTCGAGAATGGACTGGCTTTACACTGAACGAAGCCACGAGTGTTGCTGAGGACAGAGAAAGATGGAGTACGCTGGTTAAACGATCATCTGCGGTGTCCCAACGACTTCCGAGTAACGGGATAGGATAGGATAGGGTCGGATAGGATAGGATACGATAGGATAAATAGGGGACTTCATTTAAATAAGTAATTGTGATAGATCTGCCAACTAGTCCTTGCTGCTTTTGCCTAGTGTACGTCGAGAGGCATAGGAAGAAAACTCTGGGAGCGAGATCATTTAAATGTGCTGTACCACTCTGCATTTGAGGGGATGCAGCCCAAAAAACACTGTAAAAACAGCTGAGGACCCTTTTCTTTAAGAAATAATTCAGTTCCTCTGTGGCACCTTATTATTTTTGTTGTTAGTATTTTGGTTATTATTAACTTTATTTTTGAGCGCACCGAGCATGCTAGGGCAGCGTGGAGTCTAGCGCTTTACAAGTGGACATCATCATAATCATCATTATTATCATCATCATCATCATCATCATCATCATCATCATCATCATCATCATCATCATCATCATCATCATCAGTATAGCAATGACCGTAAGTTACATGCAATGTGATGAATTGACGTAAGATATGATCAAGAACAATTAATGTGACGTAGTCACTGACGAGTTATGACGTAATGTGTTGCTGTGACGGATGGCAGATGGCTAAGAATGGCCACAAGGACGGCAAGGTAGCTGTCCACACGTGCTGTAAAGGTCCCACCTGGTACGTCATGCTTGAGGAGGAAGATATGCAGAATACACTGGGTAAGACGATGACAACGACTATGACAATAATAACGACGACGACGACGACGACGATGATGATGATGATGATGATGATGATGATGATGATGATGATGATGATGATGATGATGATGATGATGATGATGACTATACGACAATAATAACGACGATGAGGATGATGAGGATGGTGAGGATGATTATCATTATCATGATCAGTCATGTTGCAAATACCATGTTAGGAGAAGTGTTCACAACATTACAGATGAATTGTTTGAAGGGCCCTAAGATGACACATTCCACCGTCACAGATCCAGTCTATGTTTACAATCATGGGTATAGCTCCGCCGGAAAAAAACAACATAAGATCCAGCCAAACAAATCCAAATCTCTTCAAAAGTGCGGGTTTGAAATAAATCGCGACAGGTGTTTATGTGCCTATAAATAACTTTCAAAGTTGATTCTAAAAATAGCAACGCTACGAAAGCGTGTAAAGTAGACAGTTGTTTGTTTCAACAACAACAAAATAATAAATAAATAAATAAATAAATAAATAAATAAATAAATATATAAATAAATAAATAAATAAATAAATAAATAAATAAATAAATAAATTTTGTAAAGTGGCAACAATGCAAATTCCCAAGTAAAGTTATTGTTCCCCCCCCCCAAAAAAAAAAAATTAAACACACATCCTTCATACCCCTGACCCTTTAAATGAATGTGCACCCGTTCAGAACCGAACATTACTGCTCTCCGTTTATCTTGGCGATATGGCCCAGCCTAGCACCAACTAATAAAGTAGATTCGGGAGGCTGAACCGAGTGATGAACCGGGCTAGCCCGGGGTAGCATCCCATAAGTACTCCACCCCAAAATGTACTCCCGGGGAGTAAATCCAAACTGATCGCCTCTCCCTCTGCCCCCATTTTCCCAGAAGTACTCCCCTTGTGAAAAGGTGCATTTTTGTTTAAAGAACAAATTCAAAATAAAACCGTTACAAACAAGTAAGACATAACCGTTTTGCAAAGAAATGCAGAGGGGAGTACTTTTGGGGCATCCCAGACTTACTTCCCTCCCCCTACCCCTTCCCCGTGGAATATTTATGGGATGATCTAGTTTTACTCTTTAGAACAATTCTGGATCATCTCGGAAGTACTCTTTCCCCCCTCCCTCCTCCCCCCTCTCCTTCCACCAAACATAGGAGAGGGGTGAGGATGGGGGGGGGTTACTTCTGGTTCAGCCTGGCTGTCATGGAACTACTCCCCGGGAGTACTCATGGGACATCGGGGGAGTGCTTTTTGTGATATCTCATAAGTATACTGAGCGAAGCCATCAGGGTTGCTGATGACAGAGAAAGATGGTGTACGCTGGTTAAACAATCATCTGTGGTGCCCCAAAGACTTTTGAGTTACGGGTAGAATAGGATTTTTGGGATATCCCAAAAGTACTTCCCCTTTGGAAAACTCGGACCATACGTAAATAAACATTGCAAAGGGGGAGTATTTCTGGTATACCTCAAAAGTACACCCCTCTCCTACCTCTCCCTCCCCCATCCTTTTTGTGAAAACACGGAACCATACATAAACATTAATAGGAGTGAGGGATGGGGTAAGGGGAGTGGTTCTTGAACGCTACACCAGTTTGGCCGAGCTAAACTGTTCGGCTTAAAGCGTGAAAGATGACTTGGGGAAATAGCAGCCAACCAGAACATGTCGAGAGTAACCTTTTACACACACACACCCCTCCCCACACTTCCTCAACCCCCCCCCCTTTAAAAAAAAAAAAGAACACGTCGTATATTCTGATGACCCACTGCGCACTTGAATACGGATATGGCCTAATCACTTGAAGGATTAGCTCAGTTCACATGGCGTCTTGGGGTGGTATTCATGACCGTTGGTTAAGGCTTAACCAATGTTGGTAAAATTAACGACGTTGGTTAAGCTGGAAATTTTAAATTCATGAGGCCTTAGCAGAGTTAACGACGGTTGCTAACCATGGTTATTTTAACGGAGGGGGCACCACCCGATAACCAATGGAACACTGGTTAAAAATGGCGGCCATCGTTTGGTGGCAACTTCGACAGAGACGAGCTCCGAGGAGAGAGAGAGTATTTCGCGACAGAAGTAATCCACTTGACAAATTTGATGATGTGGAACTGGTATCAAAATTTCGTTTTCATCGGCATGATATCATATATATATAGCGATCTGCTAAACGATGGTTAACGATACCATTGTTGGTTACAAAACCAATGTTGGTAACGTTAACCATCGCCTATAATTTAACTGGCCATGAATTCCACCCTTGGTCCGCAGAACCAGAAAGTAAACGTACTCCCCCAACCCCCACCACCTTTTTTTTTTTTTACAGGTGTGGACCTGGAGAATGACGTCAAAGTGGAGCCAGTGGACTATGGTGGATTCATTCTCTTTCACAACCTCACTCCACATCGCAGGTAAGACCCACGGACTGTACGATACATCGTACTGTTGTATGTCGCAGTGTGGAAGTAGAAAAAGAAGAAGAAGGCGACGATGATGATGATGATGATGATGATGATGATGATGATGATGATGATGATGATGATGATGATGATGATGATATTGATGACGACGACGACGAAGATGATGATCGAAAATGAAAAAAACAAACAATAACATAGAACAAGAAAAAAGAAAAAGAAAAGAAAAGAAAGAAAGAAAGACAGAAAGA
>JBAHVR010000244.1:102500-107500 GCA_036898135.1 Oncomelania hupensis | reverse complement strand
TCATCTCCATGCTTTGTATTCTTCGTTGTAGATCTGATGTGAGAGTCCATGTTTCGCAAGCGTATAGGAAGATGGCGATGACAAGGGAGCGCAGCGGCCTTACCTTGGAGTGTAGACTGACGGTCCGGTCTTTCCAAATAGGCTTCAACCTTGTCAGGGCAGCAGTTGTTTGTGCGATCCTGAAGAGGACTTCCTGTCGTGACCCATTCTTTGATCGAAACAATGGCTCCTATATATGTGAAGCTATGCACTGTGTCGAGGAATTGGCCTTGGACTTTGATGTCCGTGTTGATGCCATTGGGTGTAGTTGATCATCATTTTGGTCTTCTCTGCACTTATTTCCATTTCAAAGCCCTGGAGGTGGTAAGCCGCTGTACCATCTGTTCAAGTTTTTGTTCCTCTGCAACCAATCCATCCATGTTTTGCGGGAAAAAGCTCACAACAACAAAAAATAATTGTTTCGAAAATATAGTTATTTTTTTAATGAATAAATTCCGTCGTTTGTGTGCCTATGAATAGCAATCGCCGTTGGCTTTCTAGCCAGCATTCTGGAGCTAAAAGTCGGTAAGAGAAGGAACCGGTAAAGACAATTTATCGCAAAGTTTTTCGTTTTAGGTTTATAAAATGGCCCCACCCTACTCCACCAACACCACCACCACACCAAAGGCACACACTTCCAGCCGCGAGGTCCGCTCAGAAATAGGGCCAAAGGTCACAAGGCTGTACCATTAAAAACAGGGGAAATAACTCCCTTTCAGAACCTAAATGGAAAATTCCATTTGTAGCGGTTGGTTTGAGCAACGAAGGCCCACTGTATTATTGTGTAATGTAATAACAATGAGCATTGTAGGGTACATCCGTTCTCGGGAAAAGTAGTTAATCAATCTTGGAAAGCTAGCTCTCTACCCTGTGGGTCCGAGCACTGAATAGAATAGACCCAACGTTTCCCGGCGTGTCGTAAGAGGCAACTAACAGAGGTGATGCTTGGCGAAAGTCTTCTACACAGAAGTCACCGGCCAGGACGGAGGAAACTCGCGGCACTATAGGTTCAACGACCACGTGCCCGGGGGACAAAGGCGGCCCACACTGTACTCGAGGATTTCGGCTGTGGCCAACTGCCTGGAGAGGATTGGGCACCGCCAGGTCTTTCTTGCCCAAGAAAGTATGATGAAAATCATATGTGGTGCCCCAACGAACTTCCAGTTACGGGATAGAATATGAAATAGAATAGGAAGGGAAAGCTCTAGGACTAAAGTTTGTTCCCAAACACGTTGTGTTCCATGTGGTGGAAATATTCGCTAGTCACATTCTTTGTGGTAGTCAAGTACTAAAATCAAAACTTTATATTTGTTAGAAATTATATTTAATTTAAAATCATTTCGTAATTGTCGCATTTATTAGGTTAAAAGTAAGTAGTATCATTATTGTAATTGTCGCTTTATTTGTCCGTCTTTGAGAGCAGGGGAATTACCTTTTTTAAAAAAAAAAAAAAATTTTTGTAGTGCAACTTGCCTCCCTTGGGTTGTTTAATTACACACTGTTGTGCGATGTTAGGCAGTGTAAGAAAAGACTGTACTATAAATCAAATTACATTAAATTAAATTTTAAATTAATTAAAGTTTACTATAATTAAATTTAATTTAATTTGTATTAAAATGTAAGAATTATATATATAAAAAATTTTTAATAACATCACATTAATAAAAAATTTTTACTATCAATTAAATAAAATTGTACTTCAGTTTAAAGCAATGAAAATAAACTAATAAAGTTAAATTAAATAAAATAATAAAAGTTTTTAATGTAATGAAATTAAATATAATTAGCAAGCAAGCCAGCTAAAACACCAATCCATCTAAGTGTAAAGTTTGAAATGAATATTCATAAAATGTGCATGGAATATTGTTTATTCGGTTGCGTTCATGCAGAGAAACAGTTTATAGCAGTTTGGAGTGGTAATAATTACAATATATCCAACCGCCGTCGCTCAAGCGTTAGAACGTTCGCCTGGCGAACCTAGGTTCGAATCCCGAGGTGGGCGATAAAAAAAGCTGTCTATTTTAGCATTATGATTGCTCTGGTGGTTCAGTGTTGATTAAGGTCCCTACCCCTTTGTTTCCTGGGATGGTTAATTATTCCCGTCTGCCATATCGCCAATGGTGGGTGTAGGCGTTAAGCCTCGATGTTCATTTACAATAAAACATATTGTAACCTTCTTCTGACAGTTGCCGGCTTCGCTTTTTCCCCGTTTGAAAATGAAAAAGAAATGTTGGCGAACGCTCATTCTGCTTTTCAGCCCCTACAGTTTGGAATTCTCCTCCCTATAACTCTGCGCTCTGTCGAGTCATCGCTTTCCTTTCGCTCTGGACTGAAAACACATTTCAACAGTGTCTATTCTTACATCTCGATCCTGAACTTTTTTGTGTCAAATACTTAAAACACGGTCATAGTCGTTGTGTGTGTGTGTGTGTGTGTGTGTGTGTGTGTGTGTGTCTGTGTCTGTGTGTGTCTGTGTGTGTCTGTGTGTTTGTGCTTGTGCGTGTGCGCGCGCGTTTTTTTTTCCTCTTTGATGTTCTGCAGAGCATTGCGTGCGAGAAAAAAAGCGAGACAAGGAAACTGACGAATGCTTAGTTGTTTTTTTTATCGTAACATTATTATTTCCCTTGTTGTCATTTCAAGAGCAAGATTCAAAATATCATGATTTATTGTCCTCTGTAAACTGCGGATATGTAGCGTGTGGCGTGGAAATTTCCAATAATACCAACAAAATATCAAAGGCAATACTACATTGAAAAATACAATAAAACATGTGCATAATTTTATCACATAAACACGAGTTTCAAACAGCAGGAAGACAGCGGTGGTACAAAGATCTCGCAAAACTCTACTAGGTTTACATGTCTGATGAAATCTCATTTTAAAAAAAATAATAAAAAGAACTTACATTGCATTATTATCTAGTTTGTTGAATAAATTTATCTTTAAACCAAAATTTAAAAAAAAAATTGAACACCAGTTACTTTTCCTTTCAAGATTTTGAAGTTCCTGATTTCATCAGAATTGTGTAAACGGGGTACAATTTCATCAGTCGACAGTCAACCCTTGTGAAAACTTCCCGTCACAGTGAAGATTGGAACCGCTGACCCGCCACGCCAGATGCCTGAGTAGCTTGTCCTTTGCAACCTCTTTTCTTCATACTGTTTTTAATGGACCAATTTATGTTCGTAATTAGCAGGTATTTCCCTCAGAACTTGGCTTTAGTATTTTTTTTCATCTTCCCAGACACGGTATTACCATCGTGCAGTCACTGGTGTCGACTACAGAGTAATGTGTCGCTAATAATTATTTTTAATTCGTTCTTTGTATTATAGGGCTTTTTCTGCATGTTGGGCTGACCGAAATGGGATACAACACGCCTGAGGCTTTCATTACATACAAACGCACGCGAACGCACGCCAAATAAATTCAATTCAGTTCAGTTCAATTCAATTCAACAAATCTGTATTGCCTCTTACAAGTAATTATGACAGGCAATTAACATTGCTGGAATTTAAAAAAACAATTAAAAAAACAAAAAAAACCATTTAGACTTGGGAACACAAGGCATAAAAAGTCAAAATGCCTTCTGCAGACATATAGGCCAAATAGACCTCAAAGAAAGGTGTAACTTTCAATAATATCGTAAATGTCCTCATTGTCTGATGTCACATAATATATGTCAATGGCCGTTAAATTAGATTAAATCAATCAATAAATAAAATATCCTTGGAGGACATAGGCAAGGTGTAGGGGGAAAGAGGGGGAATAATATAGTCCTTTGGGAACTTAGGCGTAGACCTATATAGGACCTAACCCTTCATAGACCTCTCTGGCAGCACACAGACGTCGAATTGGAGGACCATAACCCTGAAGGTATATAGATCTGGGGACAAAGAGACCTTCGGGAACACGAAGCTGTTCCCGTATACTGGTGCTATTCCAATAGTAAGAAGAAGAAGAAGAAGAATGGATGCTATATGCGCCTTATTTCTAAATGAGACTCAAAGCGCGGCGATCTGTAACCAACATACACGCTCATATGTTACAGACACTCCTACATACACAACAAACACATTCACATCCATCACTCAAACATGTAGTATAAAGGCAATTCGCTATTAGAAGACGGAAAGGAAATATCGAATTTTTATTTGTAAAAGTTTACATTGACCGCATCCTCCATTATAGAAGGGATGGAGGAAAACCGGAGTACCCGGAGAAAACCCTCATTGACCTCAATAGTCTCGTACCTAAGTCACATAAGTTCGCCCCTTGCGGGAATCGAACCCACGTCCTTCGGCATACGAAACCAGCAACTAATTCACTGCGCCACGAGGCCACGCACCACCATTCCACAGTCCTCTTCTCGTCATTTCCCAACCTCCAGATCTTATCTCTACAGTAACCTAGTGTTTGGAGGTGGCGTGCTACTTCTTTCTGTTGATGCACTCAACCTTTTTCTTTCATTCCCTAATAACATGATATTATCGCTATACACAAATGCTACGGTCTGACGTCATTTTTGCACGGAGGAGCCAGTTTATACCTGGCACTGCTCATGCGCGCTAATCCATGCATGTGCTTTTATATTTTTATGCTGTTTGTTTTTTTTTTTGTCGTCGAGACATGATAAGGGAGGTAACCGGTGCTCAGCTTTTTTTTGAGTTGTAACTTTATTATCTCCCTTCATCTAACTTCGCACATCAGCTATTTCTCATCGAGAGCCTCTGGCCTCTATTTTTTCTTCTCCATGTTTCTCGTCTTGTTTTTTGTACAATCCAGGCTAATTGAGAAATGACACAGCGCAGTATTAGGTGTCTGTAACGGTGAGGTTTCTTTGAACATTTTAATTGTTTAAGTATGATTAGCAGGATGCGCATTACTGGCGTTTGACACGCGATACTTGAACTTTCACCCCACCAGCAGCTGCTGCATTCTGTTCACATGTAGAGCTGGGTACC
>JBAHVR010000244.1:67500-97500 GCA_036898135.1 Oncomelania hupensis | reverse complement strand
GTCATGGTGTTGACATCTACTTCACCAGCCCCCAAAATGAGCAGTGGTGCAAATTTCCCTCCAATTGTGGCCTGAAATAGTTCTGCCACCTCCGGGTCTTGCAGTTTGTCCAGGTCGAACTTCAGTCTAGTGCACTTTGCTGTATTTACTCTCTTCAAGTGGAGCCGGAAAGACATCATCACGAGATCGTGGTCACTTCCGATGTCTGCTCCTGGAAAAGTACGTGTCCTGCCAATGTTGATGCTTGATCTGAAGCGTTTCTTGACCATGATGTAGTCTATTTGGTTGTGATGCTCCCCGCCAGGACTGTGCCATGTCCATCGTCTGGAGTTTTTGTGGAGACCAAGCGTGTTTGCCAGTACCAGATTGTTGTATCTGGCAAACTCCAAGAGTCTCAGACCCCTGTCATTTGTCTCGTTGTTGCAGTGGGGTCCACATGTGTCTCCCCAGTTGCGGTGCGCATCTTGGCCAACCTTGGCATTCCAGTCGCCTTGCACTATGACTATGTCCTTCTTCGGCACTTGGTCAAGGACCGCCTGTAGATTTTCATAAAAATCCTCCACTTCGCTGTCGTCATAGTCTGATGTTGGGGCGTAGGCCTGGATGATGGTGATGTTGAAAGGGGCTGCTCTCAGGCGGATGGTAATGAGTCTACTGGAGACTGGGCGGCAACCCATGACAGTCGCTAGAATGTTCTTGTGGACCAAGAATCCAACGCCGTGTTCGTGCCTGTCATCCCTACCGCTGAAATAGAGCTTGTGGCCTTTGTCGGTCGTTGTTTCACCTAGGCCTTTCCATCGCAGTTCGCTGATACCTAGAATGTTCCATCGATAGTGGTCCAACTCGTGGGCCAGTTCTTCTAATTTTCCTTCCGCAGTTAGGGTCCTGACGTTCCAGGTTCCTATGACGATGTTGTTTCTCGTGCGGATCTTGCTAAATTGTCCATCAGTAGCATACTTAACACCTCCGTCCTGGTGGCCAACGGAAGGCGCGGTCCTTGTGCCGGGTGACGGCCCGGGCGACGACCGATCCGGTATGGAATTAGTGGATTGTGTCATCATGTAGTGTGTCTTGGGCAAAAAAGACCTGGCGGTGCCCAATCCTCTCCAGGCTGTTGGCCACAGCCGAAATCCACGAATACAGTGTGGCTCGCCTTGGCCCTGAGCACATGGTCGTTGAACCTGTAGTAACGTGAGGTTCCTCCGCCCTGGCCGGTGACTTCTGTGTAGAAGACTTTCGCCCAGTGATGCCGTGCTAACATCACCCCTGTTAGTCGCCTCTTACGACACGCCGGGAAACGTTGGGTCTATTCTATTTAATGCCCGAACCCACAGAGCAAAAAATAAGCGTATAAGCAGCTTTAAAAAAGTTTCCTTATGGAAAAAAAATAAGCGTATAAGCAGCTTTAAAAAAGTTTCCTTATGGAAGTTCCTATTTAATTAATTAATTTATTTAATCGTACTTATATTACGCGCCCTTCCAGCTCAAGAGCTTCTCAAGGCGATGGCCGGTACAGGATCTAACTCAAGCGGCCCAAGGCGCCCACCTGCAACCTTTGTGTGCATAGTCTGGCGCCTAGACGACTGAGCACCAACCAGGACGACCGGGAATGGAAAGGGCATGAGCGTCATGATCTTTAAAGTCCATGCGATAGAATGCGTGCGTGCACAGACTGGACCTCGGTTTATATTCTTCTTCTTATTGTTGTTATTGTTATTGTTGTTGTTATTATTATTATTATTATTATTATTATTATTATTATTATTATTATTATTATTATTATTATTGTTATTGTTGTTGTTGTTGTTATTATTCATATTTAAATTAATATTATTATTATTATTATTATTATTATTATTATTATTATTATTATTATTATTATTATTATTAAACTCCAGGTCGTCAACGGGTTTGAACCCTTGCCTGTCCAGGTTGCAATGTTATCGCCTGACATTCGAGTATACTGCGTAACCCACTGACCCAAACGCCAAGTTCTTGTCCCGACTACTATAAGAAATGAGACGTGAAATTGCTCCTTGCCCGAAGAATAAAATCGTAATGTACTGAGCTGTTTTGTGCTATATTGTACTTTAAGCCCTGCCATCGTCGGTGACATCACCTCGCGAGTCTTGTAAAAGGCTCTTTGATACAGCCATAACGCGTCACTTAATTCCACAGGCACACAATGCTCACGCTTGATTAATTGACATCATGTTCGTCGCGCACCGCTGCGTTAATCTGTTGGGCCCATGTGCCTCTTATTCTAAGGGAAATAAGCCACTTACTGCATGCTCTAGCAGACGACCTTTTGAACGGTCGGACATGAAGTTTAGCTTCAATATTCGCAAATATTAGACACACAAACATGTAGGAATAAAAAAATGACAATGTGTTAAAAAAAAAAAATTTATGTTAAGCATTCAATGTTATCAGTATTTTTTGGGCCAAATTTGTATTTCTGGCTCAGTCGCTCTGTAAGCATCTGATCATCACACGAGCGGCTGACTTTCAAGCCGACTGGTCTATCACTAACTCAGAAATGATTTCTAGTAACCGATATGATAAGTTTCTAAATTAAAAATAGTTAGCCCGCAAACCCGACAGGGTTATCTTTGAAGTCATCAGGAGTTACCTACCGTGAACAGGACCAGTAACTCTTGTTTGATGTGCAGCGATGTCATCAGTTCTGGTTCCTGTCCTCATCAACTGTAGGCGTTATCACCCATTATCGCTGCTCTCCTGTCAGGGAGTCGAATACAGTCGTCGCGTGCCCGTTCTGGGGGGTAGATCTAAGGTAAGTAACCGGTGACTAAGTGTGTCATGGAAATTATTCGCTGCGGAATAGCTGCGGAGTTTGATTAAAAATATTGTCGCCACGCACTGTCAGAACTTGGCAGCTAGCAAGTAAATTAAAGGTTTGAGCTTGTCAGTAAAGCTAAATTACGGTTTAAACAATATCAAAACTGTTTTTCTAGTTAACAGCTGTTGAAGAGTACTTTTATATGAAGGTTTCAAACACGATTTAACGGTAAACAACAAGAACACATTAACAACAACAACAGCAACAACAAACACACACACACACACGCACACGCATAAAAACACACAAACGCACACACAAACGCACATACATACACACACATTCACACATATATATACACACACACAAATAATAATAATAATAATAATAATAATAATAATAATAATAATAATAATAATAATAATAATAATAATAATAATAATAATAATAACAACAACAACAACGACAACAACAATAATAATAATAATAATAATAATAATAATAATAATAATAATAATAATAATAATAATAATAATAATAATAATAATAATAATAATAATAATGATAAAGATTCTTGATAATTAATTTATGTTGTAGTTGTAATGTAATGTCTGAAAAGTTTAATTAGGTTTCGGAATGGCCATGAATCATCAACAAGCGTCTTCAGCAGTTTTTTCTTTTTTATAAATGAAAGAAGAAAGATTTCTTTTATATAGCGCACTTACAAGCTCAGAGAGCTTCTCAAGGCGCTGGCCCGTAATATCCAGCAATCACAAAATAGTTTGCTGAAGGGCCCCAGTTACTCCAATTCAACGCAATGAGTGTTGCCCTACTGGAAAAATAAGAACACCCAACAACTCTCTCCTACCCTCCTCCCTCCACACCCTTTCCCCGAGAAGAAAAAAGAAAGAAAAAAAAACGAACACGCGTTGTCTTACGCCTAAACCACCGAGCACAATCCTGGGCGACCGGAATTAGGGGAGAAGGGACCTAGTGCTTGCTGGGTGCATTTGTGTAGCCAGCACTCACCCGTCTGGGACATGAGCGTCAGGATCTTTAAAGCCCGTGCGATGGAATGCGCGCGAGAACAGACTAGACCGTACCAGACTATATTTTCATCGGAAGGTACTACATACAATTACAAACTTGACATAACGCATTGTAAGTTCATAGGCGCAGGACGCTCATAGGCTTTTTTATTGTGGTTTGTTGGTTCTCTTGTGACACGTGCACGTTCCAACGCAAATGACCAATATTAGCATTGAGATGTGCATAGCGAGATGAAGTTGAGATGGTAATCTCTCCATCAACCTGCAGGGGAGGAAGTAATAATTAGTTAATTTCAAAAGAATGGTCCTCGCTGATGGCCCAGTGTTGGAAAAAGGGGGGATAACGCACCGTGTCTATAACCTGGCTATTAAACTATTGTCATTGGCTACAACGTGTCTCCCCGCATATCCGCACGGTGACATGCCTCTCTGTCTCTGATGGTGCTAGACTATTCGCACGATTAAATCCTTCGGTTCTGAGTGCCTGCACAACGAAATGTGATGTCTCTCTGTTCTATGATGGTACAACACTACCCACGCCGCACGATTACAGTTCTATGGAGGCTACCTGCAGAGCGGAATGTCTCTCTTTCTGTGATGGCACTAGACTATCCGCACGATTTAGTTTTATTTTTCTCCGTACCTGCCCTACAAAATGACTGTTCGTTTCGTGTCACTAGAATACCCGCACGATTAAATCCTCTTTTGTACGTAATTGCACTGCCAAATGCTTCTGTTTCGCTATAGACCCTAGACAATCCGCATGAGTTAATCCCCTTCCGATGCGTCTGCGCTATCTGTAACGAGCACGGCGACGTGCCGATAAACCGGAAACGGCTCCGCGCATCATAATACGCTTGCGCCACCAGAAGGAGACTGCACGCGCCCGCGTAATAAATGGGCAGCCAATGGGCCGTTTAATGTGTGGGACTACTTTATTTGCAGTCTGTAAATTTGCATATCGGCGCGTGTCGAGGGCGAGAGCGCGTGGCGCGAGACATGGGCGACAACTGCAGCAGACGTCAACAAGGGTGATGCTCGAGAGTGCTGCTGTTGATAAAACTATTAATACTTCTAAATTAGAAGATACTTCTATCTAGTCTGTGACAATCGGTGAATGCAAAATT
Source organism: Oncomelania hupensis (assembly GCA_036898135.1). Taxonomy (NCBI): domain Eukaryota; kingdom Metazoa; phylum Mollusca; class Gastropoda; order Littorinimorpha; family Pomatiopsidae; genus Oncomelania; species Oncomelania hupensis. The sequence continues at coordinate 92,524 of JBAHVR010000244.1, read as the reverse complement.
CGCTAAAATGAAGTGCAGAGAGCACGGTGGAGAAACGTGTCTGTGACAATCGGTGAATGCAAAATTCGCTAAAATGAAGTGCAGATAGCACGGTGGAGAAACGTGACGCCGCGTAAGCGCACCCAGACGGTTGTTACGTCCGATTCTGTACCCAGGACATCGACGTGGCGTGTTGGTATGCTCACTCAAATTAGATTATCTCAGGCAATTCGTCAAAGTTGATAGCACGCGATATATGCATAAACTACCGAAGACCTCTGCCACTTGGTAATATAATTTTAACCGAGATAGATCTAGTTTTGTAGGCGAGAAAATCGAAATTTCAGCATCTTTCACTTGTGTAATTAGTGCATTGGCCTGTTCATCAGAAAACATGAAACGTAGGCTACTAACAGACCAACATTATGCACGAAAACAAAGAAGAAATCACAACAATCTATCAGAGAAAATGTTATGTTTATAATCAAAAGGAAAGGGGGCGGAGGAGAGTGGGGGGGATGGGGAGGGGATTACATTAGGAGTGTTTGTATGTCGTGTTACTTTGCCCAGAATCAGCGTGGTCTGAGCCCCGCAGAAATCTGGGGCTCGTACTGCACCTAGTAAAGTCCCCTATATGTCAAGTGTGTCCGGGGACGTTACTCTACTCGCCGGTCCACCTAGCACATAGGTACCCAGCAAACACCGAAATCTCGGAGTGATATTGGACCATTATTGTTTTGTTCGGATATCTCGGCTAAAGATATCCGTGATTGGGCCAAGATTGACCCAATATTGTTTTTTGAATTAACATTAATGCATAAATGCATGATTTAAATGTCTATTTTCATTTTCAAAGCAAAACCAAAGACCAATTGACTTAGTCTACGTTAATAATGCTAATTTTAGATATTCCCACACATTTAAAATATCCTAGATGTGTCCAATATTGGTCCAGTATAGTGGGTTTTATTTTTAAATGTATATGTTTTTGTTTTTAACCTTAAAAGTATGTATACTTTTCTTCACAGCAAATACCACTAACATACATCATGTATTGTGCAAGTTACAGCAGTTAAGTTGACTGTATCTATTACAGAATAAAAATAGCACATAATCTGCAATCCATGATTGCTCCAAGATTGGCCCACATCGAGTCGACAGATATTCAAGGGGAAGCATCCGCGACACGTATATATTATTTTAGAGGCGGTTGTTTCCCTTGATTTTGCACTTTCGTTTTCATTTCTTTCTTTATTATTTTTTTCTTTATTTTATTTTGCGAACAGAGTACGTGTTCTGAAACAAAACCAAATTGTTGCATTATAGATCTAGTCTGTGATAATTTTAGAAACATTCCAGTTTTTTGTCACACTAAAATTTAATCTATCGTGATTTGACTTGCGCATGCGCAATACGTAACAAGGGAAGTCATTCCTCCACGGGAAATAATTCGCAACGCATGGCCGTTGAATTGTAGCTCTACGTTTTTGCACCGATCGTCGATTCCTTTGATCTTGTTCAGCCATATTCTCGACGTGTACGTTTTCTTACACTACAATGGAGGAGGCAGGGAAGAGGCTACTCCATCCCGAGCTTGCCCTCAAATACAATTTCCTTGGGAGAAAGGGGAAGAAGAGCTTCAATCTCATGACGGAAGTCAAACAAAAGCTCCATGATTGGTAAGAATTAAATGTACGTTAATCCATATTATATGTATACACAATATTCTCAACCAACTGAAAGACAATACATAACTCTCATTTTCTTTGTAAATAACTAAAGTACCCCAGTTTTCGTACCCTTTAATTAATTTTACATATGAAGTCTTATAAAAATGTTTTCTTAGAAGTTAGAGTTGCTTAGTCAAATGACTAATAAATACTGTTTAATCAGTGGTTTCATCAAAATAGAAGGCTAAAAGAGTACCATTTTTTTTTTTTATTTGACCTTCAAAGGCACTATTTGTCGAATGCACACTCCCCATTTTTTCTCTTCATCAAAGTCGTTCATTCTACCTTTGATTTTTTCTTGTTTACTTTTTTTTAAAATAGACTTGCAGTCTTCCCTTTTAACCAAAATGGTACTATTTCTGCATCTGTCTCTTAAATCTGTACCATTTAGTTTGCATTTCCTATCTCTTGATTTTAATAGCATATTAATTTTTCGCAAAAATCAGCTTTGCATAAATTAGTAGTGAAATGCATCAAAATCTTAAGGAAAACGGTGTATTCTTAAAATTATTTGTTTCCGTTTTCTTTTAGTTTATTTTCAGTATCTTAGACATGTGAGAGAAATTATCCATAAAAAAAGAAATCAGGGTTGAGAACCATATATAATCTACTTCTGCCTCTGTAATGCTAAATTTAGATCTGGTCACACCTCTGCATGAAGCATCATAAAGAAAAATGAATTACAGTGGAACCCTCTTAGTGAGAAGTGCAGGGGACAAACATTTTTAATTCTTACTATCCATATTTTTGTATTAACCATTTAAATGACATAGCACATGTGTCAGTCAGGACCAGCAAATCACTTTGTATAAAGCATGATTTTGGTTTAAGCGTGTTCTTACTAAGTGTGCTTTTACAACATAAACACTCGTAAATTGGGGCGGGGCTCTTTGGGGGAATGTAGGAAAGAAAATCAGTATAGGCTCTTTTGGGCTCTTGGGTGGTAAGAGTGTTGAAACAAATAATTATAGTAAAAATTGGCAGTTTATTTCTTGCAGGTTTGTTTTGTCCACTGATCACTTGGTGGGAAAAGGAAGATAATTTGACAAGTTGTTGCAAATTGCTTTTGTTGATTGACTTTATTTTTTTTTTGTTTTATTGCAGCTGGTGTTCGCTCGAAATGGGATCAGATGGATGACAGGCTGTTTGACAAACACCTTGGCCATTGGCTGTCGGGATCAGGGGACCGGCTGCCAAGAGCCAGAAAAGAAAAACTTGCTAAACAAATGTGAGCGTGCATGATAAAGCAGGGCTAAAGTCGCATGCATCTTTTTAGAGCTACACAGCATTATAAGACAAAATGCATAAAATTTAAAAAGAATTAGATTTTTTGTCCATTTTATGAAAATAATATTAAATTATATTATTTTGAAAAGTTTTTTTTTTAATCTTCTTAAAAGGTCTGTTGTTTTAATCAAATTTTCAGCTTTTGTATAGTGCAAGTTATGCTAAAAGTAAAACTTTAAAGTCTGTTTTCTCATGTTTCACGCAAATTTAATATTTTAAAATTTCACAGTTAAAAAACTATTTTAGATCATTGAATTCTGTTTTTTTGCATTACTTACCTCCAACTTCACACTTTAAAGTGACATTAAAAAAGTTTTGATAATTTTGCACTTTAGCCCTGTTTTCACATGCAAGCTCACAAATGTCAACAAATTAATTTGTAAATTAATATTTGTGTTGAATAAATCACAAAATATTAAAAAATGTTCTGTGCTTTTTATTGATTTTTTTTTAAACATTACTTTAGTTTAGATTAACTTTTGGCACTGTTCACTATCTAGCCAAACTTCTAAGTTACCTTCCATTTCTGCTGTTTCTGTGACCTGAGTGTATGTAATGCTGTTACTAAGGGTTAAAAAAAAACTTTTAATTTTGACATCTGGTTACATGTTCATGAGATATGCTTCTACATTTCACTAAACAATTCTTTTGTCATATCAGCTATCATTTTACCAGCAGGCTTGCTGAAAAGCTCTTAAACTAAGCTAAAATTTACTTCTTCTTTTTTTTTTTAAATTATGCATTTTAAATTTTTGCCTTAAAATATAAATGTCCCAAAATGGACCAGTTTTTGCAATATTGACCCATATTTTTTACCCTTAGTAAGAGCTAAGGATAAATGATGAGAATGTGAATCAACACAATATCTTTGATAACAACAAAGACATAGAATATCGGATTGAGAATGAATGATGATTCACTATATATACTACTCAAAATAATTGAAGGGCCACTCTCATATTTGATTTAGTTTCATTATTTTTTGCTGCTATCAATAATATCGCTTATATTGCTTATTTCAAAACTTATCCTGTACAGTAACATTCAAGACAATATTGCTTTTCCATCCAGACCTATGCAATTGAGGAGTTTTTTCCAGGCCCTATTAACGGTGACATCGATGAAAATGTAGTTATTTCCCTTACCTGCTGTGCATGTAGCCTACATGGCACAGAAAAGTAATTTCCATTTATCGGTTTCTCAAGACGGTTACATTGTTCTTCAAGAAGAATGAGAAAAAAAACTGGCTTTTTTCTTAAAGCCAGGTAATAACTCCTGGTAAGGGAAATAAAGGTGTTGCCGTTACAGAGTTTTGGAAAAACACCTCAGTTATAGATTATGAACGAATTTTAGCCATGCTATATGTGATGGACTAATATTAGAGAGATAATGGACCAAGATTATACCAATATTGGATAACCAGTATGTCCAAGATACCGATATCCACCCATGTTGGAGAAATAATGGACCAATAATGGATTCCAATTTATTCCAACAATGCTCCAATAAAGACCCGATTTTCACTTTAAGATTGGACCAATATTAGAGAGATAATGGACCAAGATTATACCAATATTGGATAACCAGTATGTCCAAGATACCGATATCCACCCATGTTGGAGAAATAATGGACCAATAATGGATTCCAATTTATTCCAATAATGCTTCAATAAAGGCCCGATTTTCACTTTAAGATTGGACCAATCTTGGAATCCAATACTGCTCCAATATTGTATCCAATATTGGCCCTTTATTGGGCCATTTTTGGTGTGTTAGCTGGGTACCCTTTTATTTTGTTCTCGCACTTCTTCATTCAGATTAGTCAATAGGTCCTTTTCCCATGAAGTTAAAGAGAGTGTACAACATCAGTTTTAGTCCATATCGATCCAACGGACGGCGTTTCTGTAGTGCATTTAGCGGTTTTCTCTTCAACATAGTCACATTTTCGCTGAAATCAAGTTTTCTTGAGAGGTTGTGCTTTAACAGGCCGAAATTACAAACAAACAAACAAAAACAACACTGATAAGTGCAGAAAACATTCACAATCATAACAGAACTAATTTAATTTTAATACGCTTCTCTCAAAACGGCTAGCACCGTACAGCAGCCGTTAAAGAAGCAAGGAACAAAACAAACCAAGGGAGGTAAGTTGCATGAAACATCAAGAAAGGTATTTATCCTGTTCCCAAGGCGGACAAAAAAGTGCTCCCCTTCTTTTTCACTTCGGGAGGGTCGATGCGATGACATTGTACTTCAAGAAAATCTGCAGTCTGTTTGGAACTAGCGGCACAGATGGTGGAGAGGCCACCTAAGCCTCGGCTAGTCTCTGCTACGCAGTGTGAGAGCCAGTGTACGATGTACTCGGGTAAGACTTGGTCAGTGAGCAAACAACAGTACAGACACGGGGGGAATTAACTAAGTAAAATGAATCCCCGATGGCTACGCGGCTGTGGATCCTCTATAGCTTAGCGGATATAATAATAATAATAATAATAATAATAATAATAATAATAATAATAATAATAATAATAATAATAATAATAATAATGAATAACATTTATAAATGCAAAACCCACAAAGACCCATTGCGCATACCCACACATTCATTCCAATTGTACAAAAGGATAGCATGTATACCTTGAGCTACATCTACAGACAACAAAACACAAATATTAATTTAAAAATAAAAAGAACACTTCCAAAACAGATTCCCTATAAAATGAAAGAGGGGTTGGGGGGGAGGGGGGAAATGCAAGTGAGTTAATCAAAAGCTTAACGAAAAAGGTATGTTTTCAGTTGTGCTTTAAATGTATAAATATCTTCCAAGTTTTTTATACCTGCAAGAAGAGCGTTCCACAGAGATGGCGCTATGAAACTGAAACCAAGTTCGCCAACAGTTTTTAGGTTTGGACGCGGAACTTTCAACAGTATTTTTCTGTGGAAGATCGGAGAATGCGTGCTGTCCGGAAGCCTGCAAGTGATTTAGAAAGACATGCTGAAAGAGTCCCGTCAAAGAAACATAGAAGCAACGGCGTGATACAGTCTAGTCTCTCTTTCTATTTTTCAAATCAAGCCACGCTGTTATGTTATGTTATGGTAGATTAACGTCCCCGGACACAATGCGTATAGGGGACAAAAAAAACTGGATAATTATGAGCCACGCTGCGCTGTTTTGTACGGATTTATCTGGTCTGCTGGTGGACCCAGCAACTCCGAATTGCAAAAATACAGCAGTGCTGTGTATCATTTACTGACTCCAGTATCCGAGATGTGAGCAGCATGGAGTGCCGCATACCTCGTTACCTTGTATTATAAGCATGCAAAGACCATCCTGCAAGGCACAGTGCAAGGAGGTAGAAGAAGAGGGAGACCGAAAAAGAGGTGGGAGGACAACATTCGAGAATGGATTGATTTGACACTGAGCGAAACAATCAGGGTTGCTGAGGACACGGAAAGATGGAGTACGCTGGATAAACAATCATCTGCGGTGCCCCTACGACCTCCGAGTTACGGGATAGGATAGGATAGACAGCACTCTCGCTCACATCCCCAAACGCCTGTGTTAGACCTATATAAGATACAAAGGACTGCTACGGCCACGCTTTCGAGGATCCAGGCCCGCTTTGATATTGAGGATCCATTCTACTTGGATAATGCCTCTGGGGTAACAGGTAACAGAAGTCAACGAGAGAGTAAACCAGCAGGCGATGACTCGCTTCACTTAATGCAATCGCCAACTTGTTGCATTTACGACCGCCCTGGCGTGTTACCTGTGATTAATAAGGCGTTTGCTAAAGCCAATATTGAAACAAATGGGTATCATATTTCTCCCCCCTGTTTGATAAGCACGGTAAGTTTATTTGTATTAGAATGATATTTTTATCCTATAACAACAGACTTATAATAGCCATGATAATAATAATGAGGAAAAAGAGATGGTGATGGTGGGGGCGGTTGTGGTGGTGAAGATGATGATGACGATGATGACGATGATGATGATGATGATGATGATGATGATGATGATGATGATGATGATGATGATGATGATGATGATGATGACAAAGACGAAGACGATGATTTTTAGCCAACACAGCTAGCTCATACAATATTAATAATTAATAAATTCTTGCAGAAATGTGTGCGAGTGTTTATGTAATAAGATAATTTTAATATCTCTTTCTGGGCATTTCATATACCCGGCACATCACCAATGACGAACCCCGACAGACCATCAAACAAGCCATTGGACAATACGGATGACTTGCTCACAGTGGTGAAGAAACGGAAACTCCGCTGGTATGGCCACATCACCAGAGCATCAGGCCTTGCAAAGGCCATCCTGCAAGGCACGGTGCAAGGAGGAATAAGAAGAGGGAGGCCAAACAAGGTGGGAAGACAATATTCGAGAATGGACTGGCTTGACACCGAGTGAAGCCACGGGGACTGCTGAGGAAAGAGGAAGATGGAGTACGCTGGTTGGTTAAACGATCATCTGTGGCGTCCCAACGACTTTCTAGGTACAGGAAAGGATAGGATAGGATAGGATAGGATAGGATAGGATAGGATAGGATAGGATAGGATAGGATAGGATATTGAAGAAATTACAATGTAGGGTGCAAACACAGAGAAAACAAAAAGCATTACATTTAGACATTTGCACTCGCGACTCCCCTCACATGCATATTAAATAAGACGTTAGCCTACATACAATCACAATCATTCATAGAGGATTGCAAAAACATGTGTCGACTAGAGGTAGGGTCAATAATTATGGGTAGTCGTCGATGTCTTTCACTCAGGTGTTTGAGGTGAAAATAGAAACGAAATGAGAGCTAACCTTTCATCATCATCATCATCATCATCATCATCATCATCATCATCATCATCATCATCATCATCATTTTCATACTGAGGCTTGAATAAGCTATATAATAATTAAAGCAATAAAAGCAACAATGATGTTATCATAAAATCCACGTTCGCTGCATGAAACGTTGCGTCAATTTCCGCAGACAATGAACCTGATTGGTTATGAAACTGCGTAGCAATAGCCACGCCCCTTGGGAAAAAAGAGCATCAGGCAAAATTGATTTGGAGGTGTGGCCAAACGCTGCCCTCGATCATAACAGGCGAAATTGATTTGGGGCGGAGCTAATTTTCTATGCAACTTGGGAAAGCGAGCTCGCGTGAGGGCAGGAAGCGCTGTTGTTAATGTCAAAGTGAGCACGTGCCAATAACGTCAATCAATTCTCCTCTCGCACGAGCGAAGTTTTGCGTTTCACGCGCAAGGAAATTAACAAGCGCTAAAGAGAGAGAGAGAGACTGAGAGATTGAGAGAGAGAGAGAGAGAGAGAGAGAGAGAGAGAGAGAGAGAGAGAGAGAGAGAGAGAGAGAGAGAGAGGTATATAAAAGAAAGTGTGATCATTGACTAATTGCATTTTCCCTCTCCCTAGTTTTTACCTGTTCTGTGGCTGATTCAAGCGGACTACTGTACACCTTCGAAGCATAAGGTGTGCGTTTCTCTTTTCTACCTGTGGACAATTTTTACCTTGATTAAAAGGTGTGTGTAGGTGTGTGTGTGTGTGTGTGTGTGTTTGCGTGTGTGTGTGTATTTTACCTCGTTCAAAGTTTTATTAGACATGTTGCCTGATTATTTCTGTATTTAGCTAATTTTTCAAACTTTATTTCTCAGGTCTTAATTCAATCATTAAATTGTCTATGTAGCATAATTATGTAAACATATTAACTTTGTACACATATAAAATCATTTATGGTCATTTACGCTCATGTATTTTCTGTGTTTAGTATCAAGAACCTAGTCGATTTGGGGGAGACCAAAACTATAAAACTTGTTTAAATAGACAAAGTGTCAGTTTCTTGTAATTTAATTTTACTTTAGTGCAATTTTTAAAAAAATAATTCTTTTAAAAGGTCATTTATTAATTTGCATGTGGTAGACCAAAAAATATATGTTAGAAAGTTTTAGATTTGATTTCATTTATATTTGTTTTGTTTTTCTTGTGTGTTTAAAAAGAAAAAAGCACTTCTCACTTCAAAATGAAGAAGAAGAAGAAGAAGAAGAAGAAGAAGAAGAAGAAGAAGAAGAAGAAGAAGAAGAAGCATGTAGATAGGTAGAAAATGAGTAATTAAGTTGATTAATTATTAATTTTATTTATTTGTTTAAATGTCACTGTATGAACTGTTTTTTTTTTTTATTCCTCTACTTAGTGACGCGAAAAATGGAGGACTTGCTGACGAGCTCGGCGATGAATATGACGTCAACGCGTCATGACGTCACGCCACTGATGACCTCGCTACCATTTCCGTCTCCTCTACTGTTGCGTGGGGGAATGGACCCCAGAAACCCACCCGTTCCCAGAGACTACTTCAACAGACTGTGGAGTCAGTACATTGTTTTATTTTATTTTATTTTATTTTATTTTATTTTATTTTATTTTATTTTATTTTATTTTATTTTATTTCATTTTATTGTTATTATTATTATTACTCTTCTTTTAAAAAATTTTTTCCAAAAAATATTTAATTTAGCATTACATATTTATTCTTGTGTCTATCTATACCGTCATGTGTAATGGTATCATCTAAGTTTTATTTTTATTTTATGTATATTTCATGTTATTTTATGTTATTGTATTTCATCTTCTTATTTTCTCTTTATTTCATTTGTATTTTATTTGATATTACGGAATGTATTTTTCTGTTTATTCGTGTGCTTATACAATGCCGTCAGGTGTAATGGGATATTGATTTTGCCTTCCTAGTGCGTCCGCCCGTCCAATTCTTTTTGTGTTTGTTTTTGTGCATTTATTTTGTTTGTTTTGTTAGCGTGTTTGTCTGACCTCTTTATACACGAACAAAGCCTGCATTTAAAAAGCAAAATAAATTGTTTAAAACAAAATTTAACAATATCTTAATTTATATAGGCCTATCTATACCAACGTGTAGAAATACTTGCTTTTTGTGTTGGCAGAATTTACAATTTGCAAGTCTGTTTCGCCGTCTGTCTGAGTGTTTGATGTTGTAATCTTGTTTGTTTGTTTGTTTTTGTCGCTCGTTATTTGTGTTTCTAACTTCCATTTGGGTACACATGCATTATGATTGTTTTTGTTACAAACATTTGTCCTGACTTAGCTTCTGACAAAAGAAAGTATTATAGTTATTATTACATCATAGGGTAAATGTTATTTAAGTAAGCCTACTGTAGCAGGGATGTCGTTTGGGTCGGATCTTCGGCTTTTAGCCGAAATTTTTATAAAAAAAGCCGATAAATTGTCCATCATGTCGGCTCGCCGAGCCGAAGTTTTCACGTGTGAATCGGCTCGGTTTTGTCCATTTTTGTCCATTTTTGCGATATTCCTGTGCTGTACGCTTGCAGTTTAGGCGAGGATTCGATAATTACTAAGGTTAAACTCAGAAACTCTGACAGTATTGTGGTCTGTCAAGGGACAGTCTAAACTTTTTATAGTTTTTGTGTGTCTAAAATTAAAGAAAATAAAATTTCATTTCAATGTTCTTTTTCTACTCTTAAAATCATGTTTTATTACAAATATATGCATCCACAGAACACCTTTAATATATGGAGGTGGAGGGTGCACGTTAACGTAGTGAATCTAGTCCAAAAAAAAACATGTGAGACTGCTTTGGAAGAGAGAGCCGAAACTTTCAGTAAAAAGCCGAAAGTTTCACGGATGGTTCGGCCAAATCGCCGAAGAAAAAAATTCCTAGCAACATCCCTGCTACTGGTTAAATGTTTTAACGTTACTTTAAATCCACGTCTCTGCTTCTCTTATGTACCGTTTTAAAATAAACCGTTCAACTCTGCTTCGCTATGCCTTTCTGTCTGTATTCGTCTCTCTGTCTCTCTGTCTGTCTGTCTCTCTCTCTGTCTGCCTGTCTGGCCTTCTCTCTCTCCCTTCCTTCCTCTCTCTCTCTCTCTCTCCCCCTCTCTCTCCCCCCCCCTCTCTCTCTATCTCTCTCTCTCCATCTGATTTTCCTTTCAATCAGTCTTTCCCTCTATCACGCCTATCAACATAGATGAACTATCCGATATAGCACGGGTGGCGCAGTCGTGTGGAGGTTAGAGCACAAGCTAGCCATGCTTCATGCTAAGCCACGTCGGGAAGGGTTAGTACTTGGATGGGTGACCAACGCTGGGATGGTAACCACACGACCTACCCTTGTCCACCCAGCTGTGAATGGGTATACCTGGATCTGCTTAGAAACCGTGAAGATAAAGCAGTTAGGTAGAGGAGTTAGGCACCGCCCGCATGAAGCTGGTCTAGAAAAAAGGGAGGGTCCCAAACGCTTCCCTCTCTAACGACCAATAGGTTATAGGGACACATTTTAACCATTGTATATTTTTTTTAATGAAAGTAACAAGGGATGGATATTGATTAGCGTTTATCTGATTTCCGCTCGCTTTAGTCACGCTTTGAACAATCCTAGTATCCATTAACACCAGTAAATGATAACAGTGTAACACATAATCACTACTGAAAAGATGACATGCTTCGCAAACACACCGTGTAACATATACTTCATCCGCTACCGTTAGTTTGCTGCCTGGGTTTGTTATTACACAAGGGTGGTTGAAAAGTAAAATGGCTGATAACTTTTTGTAAACAGTGCAGCGTTTGCATGAAACATAACGTTCCGCGATCCTTACTGGGGTAGAATTTAACCGTTTATCTCTGATTTTACCTTTACAGAGACGAAAGCAGTTCATAATGGCTCGTTGCCCGACACTGGCTCTTACATGACTTCTTTATTTCTGTTATCAGCTGGGCTCTATCGTGCAATGATGTCAAGATGATCGGCCTCTTATGTTTCCTCTCATCACCGTAAGATAAAAATAAATAAATAAATAAACAAACAAAATTACATTTAAAAAAATAAATTAAATTAAATTAATAAATTAAATGAATAAATACAAATACTTAAATAAAATAATAACATATATACATGTGAAATAAAATACAATAAAATAAAAATTTTAAAAACATAAAGTAAAATAAAAATAATATAATAAAATATATTAAAAAGTATTTACAAAATACTAAAATTAAAATAAAATAATTTTTTTTTAATCAATAAAATAAAATCACAAAAATGTTTTTTTGGGGGGTATGGATTATTAATTTGTTAAGATGATGGACATTGATACCTAGCAATGCACAACATTAGTTTGCTCAAATCAGGATTCGAACCCACGGCACCAGAGGCCTATGTACGTACACAAATCTTGCACACTGATCCACTCCTTTCAATCTATTACGATGCGTTCTATTTATTTTTAAAAAAAAATTACACATTCTAATTTTAGAATTTAAAAAAAAAAGATGTATTCATTTTAATCTATGATTGTAAAAATAATTTTTAAAAACATCATGTAAACATTATAATTTTGGAATCTTTTTTTTTAATGTACACATTCTAATTCTAGAATTTACAAAAAAAAAAAAATTCTTTTGGACTCTACAAAATAAGATGTAAAAATTCTAAGTTTGGAATCGGAAAAAAGATGAAAGAATTTTAATTTTTGAATCTAAAACGAAGTCAAACTTATCATTTTGGAATCTAACAAGATTTTATTTATATATTTAACCATTCTTATATAGCAGTTTTGTTCAAAAGCTCAAGAGTTGCTCAAGGCTTTGGTCAATACAGGATCAAACTCAAGTCGCCCAAAGGCGCCCATTTGCAGCCTTTGGGCGCCTAGTCTGACGCGTAGACGACTGAGCACAATCCTGGGCGACCGGTGATGAGGGAGAAGGGATCGACCTAGTGCTTTGCTGTTTGTGTAGCCGGCACTCACCCGTCTAGGACATGAGCGTCAGGATCTTTAAAGTCCCTGCGATGGCGTGACCGTACAGACTAGACCTCGGTTTACACTCTCTTTAGAAGGCGAGGTTAAAAAAAAAATTAACAGTTTTGATGATGTCATATGGACTAGCTTTAGTTTTGTCATCACTAGCTATTAAGCCATTATGATCGGCACCTCGCTAGTCCCGCTAACTGATATCGACGAGCATAACAAAGTTTATGAGGCCCGTGGTCAGTGTGCTTTGGGAGTGGAAAGGTAGTGATGGTACGTCATTTCATGAACCATCAATCACCGAGTCTTATCTGCTATTATCATCTAAATGTAATCAGCGCTTGTGTGGCTAGAGAGAGCCTGTAGCGGAAAGAGTTCATTTTGCTGCTAAACTCATTTATTTTGGTCGTTGTAGAGGGTAGGGGGGGGAGGGGATGGGTGGGTGGGAGGGATGGGGAGGGTAGTGGGGAGGAGGAGGGAGAGGGGGAGAGAGAAACAGAGAATTTAACGCCATACTAATTTATTTGCTCGTCTTTAGGGTAAATAGATACTGGTGGTAAAACGCTTAATTTGACGCTAAACACACTTATTGGATTGTTCAACGTGGCAAAAAAGGGAGAGTGGTATATTATGAGTTAATTTGACGATGAATAAAAAATACTGGAGAAGGTAGGGCAGCGTGGTGTAAAAAAAAACATACAAAAAAACCCACAGAGAAGTTCATGTAACGTTATACTTATCTATTTGTTCGTTCCGTGTGTTCAAGAAAAAAGACCGGGATAATAATGTGTTCATTGGACGAGACAAGATCCTATCCTATCCTATCCCTTAATTTGAAAGTCGTTGGAGCACCACAGATGATCGTTTAACCAGCGTACTCCATCTTTCTATGTCCTCAGCAACCTTCGTGTCTTCGCTCAGTGTCAAACCAGTCCATTCTCGAATATTGTCCTCCCACCTCGTTTTCGGTCTTCCTCTTCTTCTGACTTCTTGCAACGTGCCTTGAAGGATGGTCTTTGCAAGGCTTGATGATCTGGGGACGTGGCCATACCATCGGAGTTTCCGTTTCTTCAGCACTGTGAGCAGGTCATCGTGTTGCCCAATGGCTTGTGTGCTGGTCTGTCGGACTTCTGTAGCACCTCATCTCCATGCTTTGTATTTTTCGTTGTAGATCTGCTGTGAGGGTCCATGTTTCGCAAGCGTATAAGAAGATGGAGATGACAAGTGAGTGCAGCAGCCTTATTTTGGAGTGTAGACTGATGGTCATGTCTTTCCAAATGGGCTTCAACCTTGTCAGGGCAGCAGTTGTTTGTACGATCCTGGACAGGATATCCTGTCGGGACCCATTGTCTGATACAATGGCTCCTAAATATTTGAAGCTATTTGATGTCCGTGTTTATGCCATTGGTGTTGTTGGTCATCATATTGGTCTTCTCTGCACTTATTTCCATTCCACAGGCTCTGGAGATGGTGTCAAGCCTATGTACCAGCTGTTCAAGTTCTTGTTCTTCTCCAGCCAATCCATCAATGTCATCGGCAAAACGGAGGTTGGAGATTGCTCTACCCCCTATGCTATCTGTGCCTTCGTGATCTGCAAGGGCATCTGACATTATGTGCTGTAGGAAGATGTTGAAGAGTGTTGGAGAGAGTAGGCATTCTTGACGCACGCCGAGTGTTGTTCTGGACCAGTTCCCGATGGCGCTGTTGTGGAGGACTGCACTGGTAGCCTTTTCATACAGGTTTTTGATTACTTTAATAGTGTTAGGGCTCATTCTCATGGTTGCCCACAGAGCTGCACGCCAGCCTCGGTCAAACGCTTTCTTGAAGTCTACAATCACATGATATAGATATTGTTGGCGCTGTAGGTATTTCTCGCAGATTATTCTGAGGTTGAAAATCTGCTCATTGGTACTTCACTCTGCCTTGAATCCTGCTCGTTCTTCAGCTATGATTTGTTCAGCTTGGGGTTTCAACCTGTTGAGTATTATTTTCAGGGGGACGTTGCTGGGATGACTGATGAGTGCGGTAGTTTTCACACTCCTGAAGGTTACTCTTTTTGGGAAGAGTGGTGACAAGCGACTGGGTCCATGGTGTTGGCCACTCTCCACTCTACCAGATCTTGTTACAGATAACGGTGAGTGTGTCAGTCATCGCTTCTCCTCCTGCTTAAAACAATTCTGCGGGTATGTTGTCCACTTCCGCTGATTTTCAATTCTTCAGTGATTGCACTGCTGCCTCAACTTCTTCTCGGAGAATTGGGACAAGATAAGATAGGATAACAATTTTATTTAACAAGGGTAAAAGAGTAAGCACTGGGAGTGCTTGTTTTACATCTTGCCCTTGGGGCTTGTAAAAAAATTAGTATAACAAAATAACTTCAGATAAGGAGAGAGAGAGAGCGAGAGAGAGAGAGAGGGGGGAGAGAGAGATCATCTCCCATCACCATCATCATTTTTTTTCTTCTGATTCAGACCACCGCCGTTACACTGCAAGCCCCCTGGCCCCTCACTCCTTAGCTGCTCACCTCCCTCCCCCCTTCCCCTCCATCGTCTTTTATATTTTACTTTTAAATATTCTTTTTTATGTTTGTATTATGTCTTTGCATAATTTATTAATGTTCAGTTTTAGTTTCACTTCTCTTGGTATGTATTTCGATGTTAACGTTAAGTATAAATGAGTGAGAACTGAGCTTTGAACTGATGTCATTAGGGGAAAATGCTATATAATTACACTTATTATCTTTATTATTATTATTATTATTATTAATAAAAATAATATTATTATTACTATGAGAGAGAGAGAGAGAGAGAGAGAGAGAGAGAGAGAGAGAGAGAAGAGAGAGAGAGAGAGAGAGGTTAATTTAACGCTAAACGCATTTATTTGGTCAGTCAAAAATATTATACTGCCTTTGTGGTGGTAACTGATGTTATGTGATAAAGCTGTAATTCTCAATTGTTCGCCAGATAAGATCTGCCCGTATTTTACGGGTGTTATTTCCCGCGCCCTATAACTTCCCTCCCTCTCCTTCACCGAGTCCCACCCTCGTACTCACTCCCACCTCAAACCCGTCCCTACATCAAAATGAATCCCTCTTTTATTGTTGGTAGTACAGGTGGTTGAAAAGTACCTCCCTATTGAACATCGCTAATAACTGTTATAAACTGATTCTAAAACAAAACATACTGTGATCCTTAAAGTGATAGAATGTAACTGCTGACGTCTGATTTCAACTCACTGTGACCAGAGCACAGCCATTGGACAACACGATGACCTGCTAACAGTGGTGAAGAAACGGAAACTCCGATGGTATGGCCACGTCACCAGATCATCAGGCCTTGCAAAGACTATTCTGCAAGGCACAGGGCAAGGAGGTAGAAGAAGAGGGAGACCGAAAAAGAGGTGGGAGGACAACATTCGAGAATGGACTGGTTTGACACTGAGCGAAGCCATCAGGGCTGCTGAGGACAGAGAAAGATGGAGTATGCTGGTTAAACGATCATCTGTGGTGCCCCTACGACCTTCGGGTTACGGGACAGGATAGGATAGGATAGGTGACCAGAGCAGGCCCCAATGGCCCGTCGACTGACAGTGACAACGTGTGAACTGGTTCAGCTGAAATAAGGCATAAGAACACATCAGTTCTTCTTTGTTGAAACAATGCAAATGTAGGTCTTGGGGTATCTGGAAAGACTTAAAACTTGAACTTGCACACACTGACTCTCTCTCTCTCTTTGAACGAGGGGAGTTATGGGAGACTTGAATCAAGCGTACCGAATTGTTAATAACTTTGAAGACATGCAATGGACAGACATGTTCACTAGACCTTACTGTGTGCTAAAACAAGAAATTCACATAGTCATTTTTTTCCCAAGACTGTAATACTAACATTGGCAAATTTTCATTTTCTAACAGAGTTGCACAGCATTGGAACAAATTACCATTAACACTTAGAAAAGCACCAACAATAAGCCAGTTGAAAAATCAGTTGAACAAGCTTCCAAACTTCCAAGACCTCTTTTACGGATATGATGAATAGTTATAAATACTTAGTAAATTGCATGCATATCAGACCCAAATCACGTAAAGTTTCTCAAAGATGGAACGCAGGACTGGTTTCAAATCCTATAAAACTGTCCCTCACTACTACTACTACTACTACTACTACTACTACTACTACTACTACTACTACTACTACTACTACTACTACTACTACTACTACTACTACTACTACTACTACTATTATTAATAATTTTATTATTATTATTATTATTATTATTATTATTATTATTATTATTACTACCACTACTACTATAAAACCAAAATTCGGGCTACCTTCACAGCGAAAGCGCGGCAGCCCAAGAGCAGCGCTACCTGCGACAGGGGGGTGGATGTGGTTTGGGGATTGGACCAATAATGCATGCTGTTTATATTTATGATCCCTTAAAGACATCCTATCCTATCCTATCCCGTCATTCGGAGGTCGTTGGGGCACCACAGATGATCGTTTAACCAGCGTACTCCATCTTTCTCTGTCCTCAGCAACCCTGATGGCTTCGCTCAGTGTCAAGCCAGTCCATTCTCGAATGTTGTCCTCCCACCTCTTTTTCGGTCTCCCTCTTCTTCTGCCTCCGTGCACTGTGCCTTGAAGGATGGTCTTTGCAAGGCTTGATGATCTGGTGACGTGGCCATACCATCGGAGTTTCCGTTTCTTCACCACTGTGAACATGTCATCGTGTTGTCCAATGGCTTGCGTGCTGGTCTGTCGGACTTCGTCGTTGGTGATGTGCTGGGTATAGGAAATGAACAGAAGTCTTCTGTAGCACCTCATCTCCAAGCTTTGTATTCTTCGTTGGAGATCTGCTGTGAGGGTCCATGTTTCGCAAGCGTGTAGGAAGATGGAGATGACAAGGGAGCGCAGCAGCCTTACCTTGGAATGTAGACTGATGGTCTTGTCTTTCCAAATGGGCTTCAACCTTGCCAGACATAAGCATAAGGATTTTTCAAGGCAGTGCGGTGGAGCACATGTGTACACAGATTGGGTTTCTGTGTATACTCTGATCTTAGAGAACGAAGAAGAAGAGGGGGAAGCGAGAGTGGGGAAGTAGAATGGGAGAGGGGAGTTGGGGTTAGGACGGAACGGAGATGGCGGCACGCATGAAATAAACTTTCCGACGGCACTTACCTGCCTATCATTAGCCTTGGATCATACGCAGCTACATCATTGTCACAATACAAAGCAAAAGGCCCTGTGCACACCGACTCACATTGTATAGTAAAGACAGACTTGAGTAGAATATGCCGTTAAGTGAGAAACAGGATTAAGATTTAAAACCCGATTTCCACAACTACTAGATAGACTAGACTTGATTATTATTATGATTAATATTCGATTGTTGTACTGAGAAACAGATAACAAAACCGCCTCCCACAAACCCAGATACTCAAGCTGATAATTTCCTAGGCTAGTACTAATTAAGTTTCAAAAGTCTTGGCCAACTAAAGCTGAGGGGTATGATCCTATCCTAATAATGGATGGTATAGGCTGAAGCAGGCGAGTGAGAGTATAAAGCGAGGTCTAGTCCATGCGCGCAGGCATATCATGGCACGCACTTTTAAAGACCATGATGCTTATGCCCTAGGCGGGTTTGGGGTGCCAGTTTCTAAATCCAGACAGCAAAACACTAGGACCCTTCTCCCCACCCTTTGTCGCCCAGGCTGGTGCTCAGTTGTATCGGGCGTTTGATGCATGCCTAAGGCGGCAAGATGGTGATTCAGCCGGCTTGAGTTAGATTCTTGTTTCAGCCATGGCCTTGAGCAGCAGCTCTTGAGCTGGAAAAGCTATACTACTACTACTACTACTACTACTACTACTACTATACTACTACTACTACTACTACTACTACTACTACTATTATTATTATTATTATTATTATTATTATAGTAGTAGTAGTAGTGGTAGTGGTGATGGTGGTAGTAGTAGTAGTAATAGTAGTAGTAGTAGTTGTTGTTCTTGCTGTTGTTGTTGTTGTAACAAGAAGACTTGTATAAATCCTGAGGTTCCATCCATCCTGTTTATTTCTACGGTTGAAATAAGCGCACAGTACCATCAAGTCCCTTTCGTCATTTTCCTTGTCAAATCCAACAATATAGTTGCTGATTAGCAATCTTACCTTTCAGCCATCAATCATGTTTAATCCCGCCCCTTCATCTCTTACATCAGTAGTTGTCACTCGTCTACGACACCGCCCCTTTTTTTGTCCTCGTGCCACCTGTTGCCCTGGGCAACGAGCGCACCTGTAGGCGCCGTTGAATCGATGGTGCGTTTTGGCAAATCTGCATCAATCTTGAAACAGGCGGTTTATCTCGTTTAGCGTGTTTACGCACTTTTTGTTCGCATTTTATATTGTTAAAGCTAAATATTATGCGTTTTGTGTGAAAAGACTGCGGAAAACGGTTCTTATTTTCAATTTTGTGTTCATGATCTGCAATTTGAAAATGTATACCGAGATGATAAATTTGCGCAAAAGTGTTCTCGCTTCTAGAATTGCCTATAAACTAAAAGTAAACTTATGATCATCTGTTTGACAACGGTGACTTTCATTCAAAACCACAAAAAAGCTTCTGGGGAAAGGTTTGTTTGACTTTAGAATGAATAAATAAATATGTTTATAAATAAATAAATAAAACACTACTACTACTACTACTACTACTACTACTACTACTACTACTACTACTACTACTACTACTACTACTACTACTACTACTACTACTACTAAATAATCAGAAACCTAATACAATTAGGCCGTGTGTTGTTTTTGTTGTTGTTGTTGTTGTTTTGGGCGATTTTTTTTTTAGGAATAGCAGACATCAATGTGATTATTTATTTATTTAATGACAGTATATTTGTAAGTGGTTGAATCGACTCGGGTTCTAAATCTGAGGAAAGAAGAAGAAGAAGAAGAAGAAGAAGAAGAAGAAGAAGAAGAAGAAGAAGAAGAAGAAGAAGATAGGAAAATGTCGCGAAGTAGAAAAATGAGGCGGAGGAGGAGGAGGAGGAAAAGAAGAAGAAGAAGAAGAAGAAGAAGAAGAAGAAGAAGAAGAAGAAGAAGAAGAAGAAACCAGAAGGGTAAACAAGCCAGTTGTTAACACCGTAAAGCCCATTTCTCATAGAATCTCGTGAAGTCAGATGTAGACCATCTGTTATCATTTGCACTCCATTGTCGTTTGTAATCAAACAGAAAGAAATACAATGTCTACGATAAATAATACGAGCCAATCCTAGTCAAAGCTATTGTTATCAACCAATCGCCACAGGTGACAGCGCGTGCTTCTCTCGAGCTGATCGCGCGCCCCGAACCTGTAACTACGCATGCGCACATTCACGAATCAGAGGAAACAATCCGTGGTTCGTGAGCAGAAGACAGGAAAACGGCTGAGGTGCGTACGCTTGTTTTTGGCCATCTGTTTATTTGGATAATCGCCTTCACGAGCCTAGCACGCGCCAAAGATAGAGATTTAGCAAATGGAGAAGAAAGTATCGGGTTATTTATCGATTTGGCTTAGGAACTAAACAATGACTAAGGTCGTGTTGAGACAATGACCAAATTGGTGTCCGGGAGCTGGTTTTAGGCTACTTGTACTTTTTCAACAAGGTGACGGATAAGATGTTTATTTGATCTCGTTTACCCCCGTTGGGGTGCCGGGTGTTTCAGTATAAATAGTATCCCCACTTCCTGGAAATTTAGTGCTTTAAATTCCCACTGTCGCTGTCTTTCTCCTTTGCTCTTTCTCATTCCTGCTCTGTTCTATCAATCTGCTATACTATCGTCATCTTCGCTAGACCCGTCTCCTACCTTTTTTCTTGAAAACTCTTCCGGGACAAGACTCCTTGTTTGTGTATGAGGTCTGTTGGATCAGCTTGGGAATATTGGACGCTTTCTGCCAGGTGGTCACTAGGGCTTCCTATGATGTTATTATTTAGCAATGTAGGCATTTTATATGTATGTGTTTTGTGGATAATTTATAATGATGTTTGTATTCTATTTTGTTTTTGTAAACGGGGGTTCGATAAGTTGGGGTGAAGCCTCAGCCGTCCCCTGCGTGGGATGTCTTTATTGTAAAGTGACTGGCTGGTGGAGAGCTTTCGGTTTTACCACTAGGGTTGTTTCAGCAGATCTTTTATGCGGATCGGGGGTTGTCCGGTCCTGATTTGGCTCGGAAGAGTCCGCTGGACCTAAAGCAATAATAATGTAATGTAATTTGATCTCGTTTTGCAGGAACTGATACAAAAGAGGCGTGTTTCTCTTGGAAAACTGAAGATAAAAAATTTGATCTCCAAATTTTGTAGAATAAAAAAAATTTATCGTTGTTGTGGTTGGGAGGCGGCAGTGGGCGACTCGATACCATCCTACCGACGCTTTTTGTGTGGTGGTGAAAGTGAGAGGGGGTTGGAGGGGTGAGGGAAATTGAAAGGTGTGGAGTGAGATGGATGTTGGAATGCGTTTTAGTTATGATATGACGCATTAGCGAGTTACGTATTAGCGAGTTACACAACTCGGATAGAATAATTAGATAGTCCTATCCTATCCTATCCTATCCCGTAACTCAAAGGTCGTTGGGACACCACAGACGATCGTTTAACCAGCGTACTCCATCTTTCCCTGTTCTCAGCAAGCCTCATGATTTCGTTCAGTGTCAAACCAGTCCATTCTCGAATGTTGTCCTCCCACCTCTTTTTCGGTCTCCCTCGTCTTCTGCCTCCTTGCACCGTGCCTTGCAGGATGGTCTTTGCAAGGCCTGAGTTCCCGTTTCTTCACCACTGTGAGCATGTCATCGTGTTGTCCAATGGCTTGTGTGCTGGTCTGTCGGACTTCGTTGTTGGTAATATGCTGGGTATAGGAAATGCCCAGAAGTCGTCTGTAGCACCTCATCTCCATGATTTGTATTCTTCGTTATAGATCTGCTGTGAGGGTCCATGTTTTCGATACGTAGATAGTTGAACCAAATAAATAAATAACAAAGACATTCTTACCCTAATGAGTTTGTATCCAGTGCGCCTTCGATTACCTACGAAAACGTATGCATCAAAGGCGAGCAGCTGTATTATATACAATTCAATATAATATGCAAATCTCATCTATATCCCTGTCTACTAGGCCATTGATGCTTACGAAGGGGAGGGCGGGGGTAGGGGTGGAGTATGTGAGGGGGGGGGGGAGGATCACTTTTAACTTAGCTCATATACTCATCTAATCCCTCGGCTTACAGTGTCGCTTGAAGTGAAGAGCTGGGATTGCAGTGCGGGGTCTGAGGGGTAGGGGACCTAGAGGTAAGGGTACGCGTAGAGAACACAAAGATGGGACGTTTTTGTTTGTTTGTTTGTTTGTTTTTCCTCTCACATTAGCCTGCCCTCAGCGGCATCTAGAGAACATCAAGAAGTGACCACTGATAGCTTTTGTCTTGGAAGTCAATCATCTCTCAGAGAGAGAGAGAGAGAGAGAGAGAGAGAGAGAGAGAGAGAGAGAGAGAGAGAGAGAGAGAGAGAGAGAGAGACGAATAGTAGGGGTTGAATGTCAGGGGAGGTAAGAGAGACAAACAGAGGGGTGTGGAGAGGAGAGTGGGCGCACCATCAGGTAGGAATTGCGTGTGAGAAAACTTTCGATGACCGTAAAACGGAGGACAGGACCCTAGCAAAATTATTACCTGTTTTGTTCGCGGTGCGCGGCCACCCAAAGAAAATTGGCTTGCGATAAACATCAAGAACTATCTACAGATAGTAGGTTTTATATCTATAATCTCATTATTGGATAGGTGATTGGGTATAGTTGGCTGGGCTCATACAGTTGAGAGAGAGACAGATAGAAAGAGAGAGACAGGCAGAGAGCAATAGCATAGGAAGATGGATCGAGGTTGGGAAGACAGTGGAAGAGGAGGTGCATGGGAAGAGAAGATACAGAGGGTGCTACGTTGGAGACGCGGCTTGCGTGTGTGACGCGCGCGATAGATAGATTGTTTTATTTTGCTAAGCATGCAGTAATAGAGTGTATTCATCTTTGATTTGTTTTTGCGTTGTTAGAAAGAAGCTTTGTATTACGTTGATAATTTTAGTTGGTCGATATTATTTGAGAATTTTCTCGAGTCAGTTGTTTACTATCGATCGAAGCGTATGGATAGTTCTAGTGGTAACCATGGAAGCTTCCATTCCAAATAGGGTTGTATGACGTGAGACAGTGATGATGAAATTACTTTTGAATGGTTGTGATGTTTCATGTGGGGTATTCTCGCTCTTTCTGGAGTTTAGAGAGACTATATATATATAGTGCCGCACTGTTTCAGGTGGTTGTTTTTTAGAGAGAGTTGAAAGTAAAAAGTTGAAAGTGGAAAAAGCGATTGTATGCAGTGTTGATGTATGCTGAATAAAGTTGGAAAACTACATACGGAGACTTTGCCTTGTTGCTGAGTGAGCAGGATGCGTGGATAAACGAATCTGAGTTACACTTTATCAGGTTTCAAGCATCGGGGCTGAATCAACTGATAAAAAAATAACATCGAGTGTAACAGAGGGGGAGTAGGAGAGAGAGAGAGAGAGAGAGAGAGAGAGAGAGAGAGAGAGAGAGAGAGAGAGAGAGAGAGAGAGAGAGAAGAGAGAGAGGACGTTGAACATGAAGGGATTAAGCTCGAAAAAGCCTAGCACAGCACCTGTCACACACAGAGAGAGAGAGAGAGAGAGAGAGAGAGAGAGAGAGAGAGAGAGAGAGAGAGAGAGAGAGATGATGATGATGATGATGATGATGATGATGGTACAAGGACATTAGGTTTGATGCTTACAGTTTTTCCGTCCGATGATGAAAGACTGGGATCATCAAAGATTATTTTCCCTACTCTACGGCGCAAGTATAACTTCTCCTGCACCGCATCATACTGATGACACATAACTGAGATGGGAAAGGCAGTGGGGCAGGAAAGTGAGAAAGGTGCGATGATGGGTGAGAGAAGAATGATTGCTCCGCTATAACGTGGTAATCGTGCGACATGTCTCCTCGCTGACAAGTGCCCCCGCGTGCGTCGCGCGCTCCTCTCGCGCCGGCTTGTCCCTGCTTTATGAAGACATTAATCATGTCCATACCCCGGCCAGGGCTAATATAGACACACTTCATGCACAATAATAGCATATACAGACGTGAAACAGACTGACACAGCCCTCGATGCGGTCATCTCTTCCTAGTAGTAATAATATTGTAAGCTTATATTGCATTGATTAACACTCAGCGGTCAGTTCTCACTCTCGCTTCACACGCTGAGTTTAAAGGCCCCCCCCCCCCTCCCCAAGATTACAAAACGCAAAGTATTTAGGCGCTTATGTTGAGTTTCCTCCTCGCACTTAAAGGGCCGCGGTGTTACACATTTCGGCGTCTTAAATCGTATGAAATCCACAGTGAATGTTGACCCACCGAGAAAAAAAGATGCTTGCAAAACAAAATAAACCAAACAAAAACTCTTTCCAAAATACTGTTTATTGAAAAACGCTAAATGTATTTTTTTAAGTGCTATTTGATGCTAAATAGCACGTAAATAATTAAGTTGAGCGATTTTATATGAAAACAGTACTTTGAAAATAGTTTTTTTTTGTTTTGTTTAAAGTAGATTCTCAAAACTAGCAACCGCAGTGTTCGTTAGTTAGTTATTCATTGTTTACAGGGCCAGAAAGTGGGGATACTTTGCCCAGAAAGTGGGGATACTGTTTATACAGAAACCCCGGTACTCCCACGGGGAGGGAACAGCAGTGTATAGTCTGTATATTGTAATATTCACAATTATTTGTTCACATTGCACGGAAGAGACGTCTAAAACTGTAAGCTTAGCGGAGGGTTTGAGCAACGATTACCCATTGTATCATCTTTTAATGTGACAACAATGCAATTCTCCGAGTGAACTTTTTAGTCACACACAAAAATGTAATTAATATCCTTCATAACCCGGTCCTTTTCATCACACTCACAAATGTAACTAACATCCTTCATAACCCGGTCCCTTTCATCACACTCAGTAGCCAGTTCCCACTCTCACTTCACGCAGCGTTGAAAGAGGACAAAAATTAAAATAAGCGGAAACAACCAAACAAGACTTGGCCCCCTATCTCTTCCCCGTGACACCATCACCCCGTCAATCTGCATAACTAATCCCACTCTTCCTG
>JBAHVR010000244.1:0-60000 GCA_036898135.1 Oncomelania hupensis | reverse complement strand
CTATAATTACGTCGTTATCAATTACTTTACATGTCCGTGCGTTCTTTCCAGGTGTGTGCACGCAGGCAAATGTACCAAGCGTCAGCTCCATCAACCGGATATTGCGTAACAGAGCGGCTGAGCGCGCAGCCTCCGAATACGCAAAGATGGCGACTTCCGTTTTGCACCAACCCGCCCTCTACCGCCCGTGGTTCACGACTACCCAGCATCCATTCGCTTTCCAGCCTGCCGCACTTCCGGCTCCACCTCCTTTGGGATATTTTAAGATGGGAACGGCTGCGGATTTGGCCGAGTCGGAATCTTTTGCTGCGGAGGATCTTTCAAGAACGTCGCCGCCCGCTGGAGTTAGGCGCGAAGGAGACGGGGAAGGGTCGGACGATGAGGACAAGGATGATGGAGATGGAATGGACGACGGTGAGTAGAACAACAGTGTGTTTGTTAGTGATAACCGGAATGGCGTTGGGAGTAATGGCGTTTGCTCAAGTCAAGTCTGCAGTTTCCTTCTTGACACAGTCTATGTACTGGGACCGTTGGCAACAACAATTGTCCTTTTTTTTTTTTAATCAGAAATAAAGTTCTTTGACTTGACAATTCTTCATTTCATAAAAATGGGAACACGTGGTCTTCATCAGTGTAGTACAACATTTTATAAATCAAAAAAGATACAAGTTTGAACAGTTAATGATTAAACATAATTAATTAAAAAAAAATTAAAACCAATATTTAGATAAGACAACTTTATTATTTCGTTCAAGAAATTACCTTGTAGTGTACAAACTGTCAACACAAATACATATTACAATAACAATATTAATTAACATTACAATAAAACTCCTTTGTTGTTACAAATTAAACAAATGCGGCATACAAGTAGACATTGGATTGTATACAAATACAAATGCGACAAATTATTACAACGGGGTGTACGTAATACAATCAAAAACTGCAGAATTATCATTTGTCCTTCACATAACCTTTTCTATTTCCGTTATTATTATTATTATTATTATTATTATTATTATTATTATTATTATTATTATTATTATTATTATTATTATTATTATCTTTTTCATGGACAGAAGTAGGTAAGTTACCCCGGGGAGGCGCAGTGCGATGAATACAGGGTTAATGCCTCTGAACTCTACGTTGTACTTGGGACTGTAAGCACATTCCGCGACTTGGAAAGACAGTGGGATGGTGAGCATGTGGTGTGTGCAGGATAGGGGCGGGGAGAGACTGACTGTTCAAGTGTTTGATTTCTTCAGCTGGGATCTGAGACCAATGGTTGAATGGAATGTGTGTGTGTGGTACACAGAGGTTAACGTTACTTGCTCTTTATGACTTGATGTTTATCCTGTACTGCCTGTGCTTTGTGTGTATACTGCCAAATATGTTGTTGTTGTTTTTCTTGCTGTTTGCTCGGACAATACAGAGTGTGATTCTGGTTCTAACCTACGGTTGCTCTTTCTGCCACAGAGCACATGGACAGCTCTCCAGAATTGGACGTCAGTTATGAAGACGGCCCGCAGAAGCTTCGAAGGTCAAGGACGACGTTCACAGCAGAACAGCTGCACGTGCTGGAAAAAGAGTTCGAGAGGACTCACTATCCAGGCGTCGCCGTCAGGGAGGCTCTAGCTTCCAAAACTGGACTATCGGAGGCTAGAGTGCAGGTTGGTCTCATTGTTCAACAACGTCATGAATATTATTCGCACACACACACACGCACGCACACACAAACATACATAAACGCACGCACGCATTTACACACGCACATTTTGTCGGTTCTTCTTCTTCTTCTGTAACGGTTTCCTTTGGTTTAGTGGAGACAAAAATTGGAGAGGACGTATTACCTGAGGATGGCGGCATGGGATGCACTAGCTTCAATATGTAGACTGTCTCAAGTGTCCGAGCACAGCTCAATACAGTGTATTCCTTATATATCGCTTAACACTCTTCATCGAGTTGACCAATATTTGCCATCCTCCAAAACCGTGTAGCCTAATTACTTAATGCGAGCCCTTGTGCACTGTTATAAGCGTATCTTACTTTAACCTCAGTCTATGCTACTGCCGCCCTAAGTACAGGCGCAGAATATTTGATTAGATAAGCATAGGAATACGTTAAAGTAAGGCTCGAACCCATGCCTCCCACGCCGCACTGAGACCGTTGACTGACCAACACTGTCAGGTACTGTTGTGACTTAGATGTTGGAGACGTCAGTGCTGAAATAATGATGATTACGAGGACAATGAAGGTGACGATCGCGATGTTGATGATAACGATTCACGAGGACAAAAAAATCAATAAAAAGCTTGGTGTTTTATTTTATTTATTTATTTTGTTTAATTATTGTGCTTTCAAATCTTTGTTTATTCTTACAGGTTTGGTTTTCCAACCGCCGAGCAAAATGGCGGCGTCAGCAGCGTCTCAAGTCGCTACAGTTTTCGTCCAGCTTCCTGCTGCGCTACCCACCACTTCCGGTTCCATCCACATCGGCGCATGCCCAGCACGAAGCTCTTCGCATGCTGCATTCGTCTGCGCAGGCAGAATCTTCCCGACAGGCAGCAGCCAACATGGCGGCGGCGCAGCAGACAACCGGTCACACGGGCCTTCCTCAGCATGTCTTCTCATCCGCTTTTCTTCACCCGCCTGCTCTCCCTGCTGCTGCTCTTCCTGCTGCTGCTATCCCTTTTGCTGCTCTCCCTTCATCTTCTCCTTCTTCCATCCGCTCCTCTCCTTCCTCATCTCCACGCTCTACCCCATCCACTAATCCAGCCGGAACTGCGTCACTGTCACTGGCTTCTGCGCAGGCGCTATCAGAACGGGAACTACATTTGAAGGTCAGACCTACACCCATTGTTCGAAGCGAGCGATCCGCATTCACCTCCATCGAAAGATTGGTTGGATGCAGCGATAGCACGAGGGAGGACGAAGAAAGCGGCAGCCATAACAACAGCAGCAGCAACAACATTATCAGCAGCAAAAGTAACAACATGCCAAGCAACATCATGAACTACCCAGCTGAAGTCAGAAGTCGCCTTGGACATTTAGCTGTGGTGTACGCCGATGTTGATGTTTCCCGTGATGGTGTTGCAGTTGGTCTCTATGAAAACAGTGTTGGTAGCGACGATAGCGTTGATGTAGACGGCGAAAAGTAGACAGGCACTCTAATGACGACCTTGTTCTAACGAATATATCGGTCGGACTTGCTGTACAAGATCTACGATAACTCAATCGCTAAAAGACTGGCACCCAATCAACAGATCACACCTTATGAACTACATCTCATAACATAGGACAGACAACATGTTTGCGCATAACACACGTGATAAAGGTTTCTCGCCTAAACATGTAGAGATGGGACTGGGTTTTATTGACAGCGCCCTTGATATAATCATTATTAGACGCTGACCTCCGGGGAATTAGAGGATGATAAGAAAGATCTATCTCACCTCCTCTGCAGCCAATGTGCATTTGTGGATTTGTGTCATAGATACAGTTGACCATTTCTCATCAGTGAGGCGTCCTCCACCACTGTTCACGAAGTGAAGGGGTCAAGGTTAAGGTAGAAGCCTCAGAGAAACAGCTGGTCAGTAACAACTTCGTGATTTCCCCGATCTAATGGTCGACTTAGTTGCAGCTATCCAACGCGGTGGCGCTGGCAACTTACGGGTCTAACTTTGGCAGGATTAACTCCCCGTCTAAATGTCGTTTAGGGTTAACCGTACAATATTACCCACTGTAATTGGTTTACAGGAAAACCAGGATTTAAAGGACTCGCCTGAAAATGAATTTCTGAAAATAAAAAAAAAAGGAAACTTGTTCCAACTGTTTTGTGAGGAGTTAAACAGTGCGCATGTTACACTCGATGTTGTTTTTTCTCTATCAGTAGTTGATTCAGCCCCGATGCTTGAAATCCTGATAGGTGTAACTCAGATTCGTTTATCCACGCAACCCGTTCAATCATCAACAAGGTAGGAGTCGTCGTTTGAAGTTTTCCACTTTTATTCAGTACACATCAACAACTGCATACAATCGCTCAATCGCTTTTTCCACTCTACAATTCTCAACTATGGACTTTCCACTTTTTACAACTTTCTCAACTCTTAACACAACAGCTTTTTTAAAACAGTGCGGCACTATATATATAGTCTCTCTACACTCCAGAAAGGGCGAGAATACCCCCATTACATGCACACACGCACACAAACACCAGGATTAGATGAGTTACCACAAAAGTATTTAATGCAGCCTGTCATTGGAGGAGAAGAAGAAGGAGAAGAAGGGTTACCCCCTGAGCGAGGGTACTGGGCTATCCAAGCCTACTTTATTTAAGAAGAAGGTGAAGAGTTAGTAAGTTCCTTAGTTATTCATTGCTTACACGGTCCAGCGGACTGCAAAGAGCCGAATCAGGACCACAAAATCAAGGTCACAACTTGGCTGAAAGAGGACTCACCCCTGATCCGCATAAAAGATCTGCCAAAACAACCCTAGTAATAACATTGAAGGCACTCCACCAGCCGGTCACTTTACAATAAAGACATCCCACGCAGGGGACGCTGAGGCTATACTCTAATTTATCGAACCCCGGTTTACAAAAACAAAATAGAATACAACATCATTATAAAATATCAATAATACACATACATATAAAACGCCTACATTGCCAAATAATAACATAATAGGAAGCCCCAGTGACTATTAGGCAGAAAGCGTCCAATATTCCCAAGATGATCCAACAGACCTCGCACACAAATGAAGAGTTTTGTCCCGGAAGAGTTTTAAAGAAAAAAGGTAGGTGACTGGTCTAGCGAAGAAGATATTATAGTAGATGGATAGAACAGAGTACGAATGAGAAAGAACAAAGGAGAAAGACAGCGAAAGTGGGAATTTAAAGCACAAAATTTTTAGAAAGTGGGGATACTATTTATACAGAGACCCCCGGCACTCCCATGGGTGTGGAAGGAGAATAAGAAGAAGGAGAAGAAGATTCTTTTTTCGGCGAGCACCTTGAGCAACATTTGAACTGTTGAAGGTCCATCCAAGAACAGTTATAATGCAATACGAAGACTGATAAGAGAACGCACAGATGGAACTGCTAACAGACGGGTGTCAGAGGTTGAGCGAAGTTGTTGAGAAAGTGTGTAGCCTACATGTGGACATCATGTTAGCATTGGATTAGTGAAACAAATCATAGTACAAAACGTTCACAACACTTGTTTTGTCTGTACTATATTTTTTAGTTATGATGATGATGATGATGATGATGATGATGATGATGATGATGATGATGATGATGATGATGATGATGATGATGATGATGATGTTGATGATGATGAGGGAGGGGAAAACCTATACATCGCTTTTAGAAATGACTGGTCTTTGAAAGGTTGGTCGGTGCAATACTTTGGGCTGCAGTGTAAATAAATATATTTATAAGTTTTATTAATAAAAGTATTCAACCAAGGAAACTGCTGTTCAGTTTGCGTTGATTTTGTTGTGAGCTGTAGGGGTTGAAGCAAGGGGAGGGCACTACGGATTACAAATTAAAAAAAAGAAGGGGAGAGAGGGACAGAGACAGAGAAACCTTGAAACTGCTTTAAATTAGGGATAAAGATTTTGGACGAATTAAAAAGTCAGATTGAAGAATCCATGGAGAGAGATGGAAAGAGAAAGAGAGAGAGAGAGAAAGAGAGAGAGAGAGAGAGAAAGAGAGAGAGAGAGAGAGAGAGAGAGAGAGAGAGAGAGAGAGAGAGAGAGAGAGAGAGAAAGAAAGTGAGAGAGAGTTGTTTCTTTAAATTGTCTCTCGCTTCTTTAATTTTATTTTTTCCACAACACGACACAACAAGCAGAAAAAAACCTATATATGTATATATAAATTTCAACTATTAAAACAAAACTTGTCAGTTGTATATTCACGATCTTGCCTGTGCCAAAAAATTAAAAATTAAAATAAATAAAGAAAAAAGAAAAAAAAGAGCCGTTAATAAAAATAAACACAATAAGCATTGTGAATAGACCCACCCCCAATTCCCTCACCCC
Organism: Oncomelania hupensis; assembly: GCA_036898135.1. NCBI lineage: Eukaryota > Metazoa > Mollusca > Gastropoda > Littorinimorpha > Pomatiopsidae > Oncomelania > Oncomelania hupensis. Next base: position 53,958 of record JBAHVR010000244.1, on the reverse strand, counting down.
TTTTACCATCCCTCTCAATCGTCAACTCATCCCTACAACACCGCTTCCCATCTCCACTTCAGTCCATCATTTCTGCCAAGGACACAAAATCATTATTTTTAAAAATCCATACAAATTATTGTGGCCTAGTAAAACAGACCGCTCCACGAAAAACGCGATTTTTATTTTATAAGACAAATTTAAAAGTTTGATTGTCAATTTCATAATAACAATTAAAGTGCTTTTGGTGGTCAGATCGCGATTTTTATTTTATAAGACAAATTAAAAGTTTGATTGTTAATTTCATAACAATTAAAGTGCTTTTGTTGGTCAGATTGCGTTTTTTATTTTATAGAACAAATTAAAATGTTTGATTGTTCAATTTCATTACAACAAGTACAGAGCCTTTTGGTGGTAAGATCTTTATATTATAATAACAATTAAAGTTCTTTTGATGCTTAGCTCTTTCTTTTATAATAACAATTAAAGTGCTTTTGATAGTGAGATCTTTATAGTTTTGATTTACATCGTGTGGGCAAGATGAGAGTGTTCGTTACGCGTTTTACTAGCAACGTTGAATATAGTATTTGAGTTACATAAAAACGGTAAGCCATGCGCCAAAACAATGCATGTAAACGAGATCTATGTTAAATATGAGCAACAAAGATTTGCAATTCACACTCCGTGCAGAATAATTTACGCAAAATATACTCACATTAGTGAATTAATTAAGAGCGTGCAAAATAAATAAATACATGCTTGTTTGCTTTTCATGCGCTTTTCCAGATTAAAAGCTGTTGAAGCTGCATAATCGAACAATACCCACATAAATTAACTAAGAGAGTGCAAAATAAATAAATAAACATTTGTTCGATTTTCCAGCCCAAGAGCTGCTCAAGATGCATAATAATTGAAACAATACAACAAAAACATAAATTAATTAACTGTATGCTAAATAAATAAATAAATAAATAAATAAATAAATAAATAAATAAATAATCGTCCTAATACAGCGTTGATCAATACCTCATTCCGAACTAATTCCAACAATCAAAAAACCAACAAATGAAACACGCACTGCAAACAATTTACTGTAAATGCAAATGCTGATTTTATTAAAAAAAACAAAAACGTCTTGTTCAAAATGTTGTAAATTGTTCAACCTTGTATTATGACAGACTTCCGTTGAATGATGGCCTGCAAAAAAACTGCTTCGAGAAACGAAAACAACAAATTCAATTCCCATAACGAAATATCCAATCACGCTCTCGAACATTCAACTAACTGGAAAGACAATTATCATTTATAGTCCTCAAAATACTACAATAATACAAAATAATGGAATGACTCAGTCAACCCTTCATTTTTGTAAAGGTATTAATTTGTTTTAAAAAATTAAAATATGACTTTAAACAAATAGTAGGTTAGATTTGACATTCTTAATTCAGTCATTAAATCGTTCATTCAGTAATTAAATCGTTAATTCGTGTAATTTTTTCGTTATCGACAGATTACTATTTCTTTAAAGCACATTAAAAATACTACTTTCGTTGTAGAATTACTTTAAACATGTAACGTTTTGATTTGAAATCATTGCTTCATCCTTTTCTGAGTTCCTTTTATTACCATCTTAAGTCTTAAGCATGACCTTTTTGTAAAGTCGTTTGCCTTACAAACCTGCAATCATCATCATCATCATCATCATCATCATCATCATCATCATCATCATCATCATCATCATCATCATCATCATTATCATCACCCATCCATCCATCCGTCCATCCATCCAAGCATCCGTCTACTTTTCTTTCATTATTCGTTGATTTGTTCGTTGAATGAACTAGTAAAAAATAGTTTTGGCTCGTCCAATAGTATATAACATGGTGTAATACTGAACAAAAAAATGTGAAGATCTTTCTGTGAAACAATTTGACTTTTCGATAAACTGTTAATACTGAGCGAAATAAATGATTACATTGAACTCCTTTTAATGTTTTATGGCATAAATTATATGCAAAACGGTCAAAGGGTAAACCTACATTAACATGACTCACAAATGTCATAACAATGAATTCAACTCAACAAAGAATACATTACCTCCAAAAATTTAACATGGGTTATATCACAAATAAAGTTAACATCAGTTAACAAGTCTTATATCAAAAATAAAGTTAACATAGCGAATAAATCATATATACAAAATAATGCTAAGTAAATAAATAGTATTACAAATAATAAAGTTCACCGAATTCAATGTCAGATATAAATAAAGGTAATAGTTTATTTTATTTTATCACGTTTATATAGCTCTTTTCCAGCTCAAGAGTTGCTCAAGGCGCTGGCCGATACAAAATCTAACTCAAGCCGCTCGAAGCGCCCACCTACAACTTTTGGACCCATAGTCGGACGCCCATGCGATCGAGCACAATGTTGGGCAACCGGGGATGGGGAGAAGGAACCTAGTGCGTGCTGAGTGTATTGGTGTAGCCGGCACTCACCCGTCTAGGACATGAGCGTCAGGATCTTTAAAGTCCATGCCATGGAATGCTTGCGTTCACTAGACCCCAGTTTATACTTCATCCGAATGAGAAGTTCACATAGTCTTTAAAAAAAAAAGAGTTAACGTAGGTAAATAAGTAATATTGGAAACAATACCATCAGCTCAAAAAAGTAAATAAGATAAAGCAAGAAAAATATTACAGAAACAACATAAACAGTTTAGGTATATACAGTGAAATAATAGAAATATCACAGCACACGGATTTCTGTGTAGTCGACATAAATATTGATGACGGAAACAAAATGTGAAACATAATGCTGAATGTTTGTTTTTATCAAGGTATCACCCAAAATAAATACTCCTGATGTATACAGAAGAATACTCCTGACGTATACAGAAAAATACTCCTGATGTATACAGGAACAAACAAAATGTAACGAAACAAAAAAATTGTATTTAACCATAACTTTAAAACATGAAATCAAAAAACAAATTGCAAAAACAACTGCAACTTATATCGACATTAATAACACCCAAGCCAAATGATTTCATGCATTAATTGTATACCGATCAACACCAATGGTCTGTAACAGCGGCAGAATTAATTAATTAATGTTTTGAGAGAGATATGATTGGTTATTGAAATCTAAGTAACCAATCATAACGCTTCTGACATAAAACACTAGTCAATGTTTTCGCTAGTGTGTAACGACCTGATTGGCAGTAGAAATCTCAATAGCCACCACATTTATTCAGGCATAAACATTTGCCAATAGTGTCGCTTGCGTCATTGAGTAATGAGTCAAAGAGAATAATTATTGGCTACAAGTACAACAAGATCATTAACACGCCTTACAATGCTATCACCGAGCTAAATATCTTATTTTATAGAACAACAGTAACAACAACAGCAATTGATGAAACCACTATTTGACATTTGATACTGGAATATCAATCAAACAACGAGAGTAGCCTAGAAAATAAAATGCTTGTAAAAAAAAGCATAAAAATTAAAAGCAAAACTTTGCAATGTGCTCGCTTAAGTATTACCCTGATACAGTACCCACACCAAACAAACATAAATAACATAAAAACAAACATTACTTACTTCACATGTTATTTCTCATGGTAATTGAGTATACCAAAATCATGAATAAAATATGGTTTAAACTCTGGAGAAAAATTTGTCATCATCATCATCATCATCATCATCATCATCATCATCATCATCATCATCATCATCATCATCATCATCATCATCATAATCATCATCGCCATAGTCGTCGTCCTCGTTATCCTGCAATTAACGTCATCGAGGTAGAAATTATCACAGTTTGACCAATGCGTCGTTGTAACTGAATATAAACCATTTATCACAGAATACGTCAATGGAACAATTCATGGATTCGGTGTCTTAAAGCACAAAACAGTGAGTACACACACAAATAATGATATAAGAAAATAAATAAATAAATAAATAAATAAATAAATAAATAAATAAATAAATAAATAAATAAATAAATACATAAATACATAAATAAAGACATAAAGATAACCTTGAACACATTTAGCCAAAACATGTGTACCCTCGCTAGTTTGATCCTGGGCGTTGAAGTCAAGGTCAGAAGGAAGTCAAGATCAAGGGGGAAATGGCGATGGTCAGAAAGGTAGAGCTGGATTCGGTCAATGTCGCCACGAAAATATTATCGGAAAATAAATAGTACTTGATCCAGTTAATTTTATGTACTGTTTTTCTTAAACGAGGAAAGAAATGGCATCAAAGTTGAGCAATATTTTATCACAATGCAAATGAACCTTGCAAAGACCATCCTGCAAAGCACGGTGCAAGGAGGCAGAAGAAGAGGGAGACAGAAAAAGAGATGGGAAGACAACATTCGAGAATGGACTGGTTTGACACTGAGCGAAGCCATGAGGGTTGCTGAGAACAGAGAAAGATGGAGTACGCTGGTTAAAAGATCGTCTGTGTTGCCCCAACGACCTTTGAGATACGGGATAGGATAGGAAATAAACCAGCCATGTTCCAAGTGCATATTATGAGAAATGCGCATTCTGTAAAACCATACAGTGCTATTAATTGTAATAAATAAATAAATAATTATTATTAGCCTAATATACAACACATTTATGTCATATCAGCCAGAACAAGTACAAACAGAAAGCAATTGACAGCTGAAGGTCATATGTCAAGGTCAAACCTCAAGGTCAAAGTGCAGGGGTCAACAGGAAAGAATGGGTCCCGGATTAGAGCGTGTTTCTGGACTCGCTTGACGCCTCGTATGCCGACGTTGAAGGTTAAATAACAGTCAAAGTTTCGGTGTAATGATTCGCAATACTCTGATCAAGGTCACAATGTTAGGGTCAGAGGGGAGGCGTAGAGTCCAAAGAAGCCTACCTTTTCCAGACCCAACTTTCACTTTGGACATTAACAACCGAAGGTCAAGTGTGAAGGTCAACCTCGTCAAGGCCACGTTTTGGGGGTTGATCAGAGAGGAGAGTAGGGTCCGAGGACGTGCGACTTTTCTCGCCGGATGCCCTGGATGGTAAAGGCCGGAGCTTCTGGAAGCGACTTGTGAGGGTTGTAAGCGGCCGGCCCTGGAGTCACCTCTGTCAAAGTGAAGGGGAAAAAAAAGGAAACATTATCTTATAAAGATAACTGAGGAGAGGAGGGATAAAGATAAGGAGAGCAGAGGAGGAAGAGGAAGAAGAAGATGAAGATGAGGAGAGGAAGAAAAGGAAAGGAAGAAGAGGAGATCGAGATGATGCAGAGAAAGAAGATATGAGGGGGACAGGAGAGGAGAAAAGGGAGATATTTAGCGGATTCGCCTTTAAATAATTCGATCTTCAATGTAAATTTTATGACGTACCCGTGTTGCCCCAGAGTTGCGTCCCTTCTCTGCGGAATTGATGCGTGAATGACGGCCCCCTTGGCAATACCACTTTGTCCGCTAGGTGGCGCTGGTACTCGTTGGGTGACGGTTCTTTCACGGCTTCTGAAATAAATAAATAAATAAATAAATAAAAATAGTAATTAATTAAACAATGAGAAACATATGGACGGGAGATAATCCTGTAAAATTCTGACATTAATGCAGCAAGCGCCACGGAGTAGGATAACTGCAGCTCATTCGGTCATTCTGCAGCGTGCGATTTCCTACAATTCTTGACTCAAGGAGCCTAATATACAAAGTCAAAGAGAGTGCATGGTACAGCGTTAGATTTTAAAGCTTTGACATTCGTCATGTTTGTGGTTCGGTACACTGACAGCCCTACGAACAAAACAACAACAACAACAATAACAATAATAATAATGGATGCTGTATACGCGCTTTTCCCCCACATCAAAAATCAAGCTCAAATCGCGGCGATCTGTACCAAAATACACGCTCGCATGTTTAAAACATTCTCTCCCATTCCCAACAAACACGTATCATCTACCACTCAAACATGTGGTGTAAAGGCAGGGAAATTGCTATTAAAAGACGTCATGTAAACTGAATTTTAATTTCGAAATTTTAGATGAACTGCATCCAATATCAATAAGAAATCGTATATTACAACAATTTAGCAGGCTAAATTTAGCCCATTGGGGTACAAGTGACAAAATCTGTAGCCTACATTAATAAATTAGATATTTTTGTTTAAAATAAACAACAGAATAAGTACAACTGGGCTTTTAACGTGCATAGTGGGCAACACACACTGAAAATACCTCAGAAAAATGTGTTCTAACCTGGTCTGACAATGGAATAAGAAGCTTTGTGTCCAAATGTGAAGCTGGGTGCCTCTGGCATTGTTCTCTGTCGTGGGCCTATGCTTGGTCCTTTAGGGTAGTGGTTAGGCGATGGCCACTGAAAACACATTCCACACAAAACATAACGGTCATACACGTGGGTGCGTGAGTGTGTGAGCGTGTGTGCTGTGTGTTTGTATGAGTGTGTGTGTGTGTGCGCGCGCACGCAGTGCTAAAGAAAAAGTAAGTGAGGAAAAAAAAAAGAGTTAGAGATCACTGAAAAGACGAAAAATAAAGCTACAGACCACGTGGTCTCTGCCGAAGTCCACTTTGGTGGTCCAGACATGAGGTGACTGGAACCAACTCTTGTTCCATGACGTTCTGGAACCTCCACCTGTAATAAATCCACAAAATGAAGTATAACAACGACGACGAGAACGACGACGACAACGACAATGATGGTGATGATGATGATGATGGGGGGGGGGAGGGAGGGGGACGCTGACGACAAAGACAACGACGATAGCGACGTTGATAACGAAGAATATGACGTCAACCAGTCCACTTCTATATGAGCCTAACCACGACGATTTTAGCAAACAATGATAACGTGATAACGTCAATAACGTTATCAACGACGACGAAAGACGCTAAACCAAAACTTACTTTTTTCTGGGTAGCATTTGGATCCAAAGGTAAAGGCCGGCGCATTGGTTTCACTCAGAGGTTTGACTCTGGGTGTGTAAGTACATGCGGTGGGACCCTCCATGTCAATTCTCAAAGGAGGTCGCGCATTGGTCGCTTCGTCCCACGTGATCACTTTTTTGGGTCGCCTAGGCTCTTCATAATAAAGACTGGGGCTTTGCGTCAAGGGACGAGCTCTAGAACACAAGAACACATCAACAATAATCGTGATGCCAGTGAAGCGGGGATACAGCACAGCTACAAGCGTTTAGCATTTTTAATCGTACAAGCGTTTAGCATTTTTAATCGTACAAGCGTTTAATCGTACATGTTAATGTCTGCAATAATTTCTCTACTCAACCAATTATGCCAGGAGAGAGAAAGAGAGAGAGAGAGAGAAGATCCAGAGAAGAGCAGAGGAGAGGAGAGAGACATACAGACAGAAATGCAGACAGACAGAGAGACAGACAGAGAGAGAGAGAGAGACAGACGGGGAGGGGGGGGGTGGAGAGTCAAACAAGCAGATAAAGAAGGCACCAAGTCTGTTTAGCAATGAAATCACGGAAGAATAGAATCCTTACGGAGGTTCCACTGCGCGTCTAGGCCTGCTGTAGGGAGGAGGGGGAAGGGAGGGGAGAGTCACTTTCTTAGCGAATTTCTGCTGCATATTTTTCGACTTCTCATACGGGCAACTTCTCCAGAAGCTCTCATTCCCGAACAAAAAAGTCCCTGCTACCGACATTTGGAAGTTGTACCCTACACTAACAGACAACTGAAGAAAACGGAAAGAGTTCACTTTCGTTGCAATCTGACGATTTGCTGATTAATTTAGAAGTACCACCAACATCTAGGATTCCTAGGCCGTCAGCTGGTCGAAACAGACACAGTGAAAGAAAAAAATCAAACACCTCACTTCTTTTGTAGCTCATACACCTTGGAAACCATAGTTCTTATTATAGTAATATCGGTAAAAATCATGCATTATTTCCTCGGGTACACCGCGACGTGCCTAAAAAATTCCTGTCAACTGAACACACACACGAATCCATTGACAGTTACTCGTCTATAGGTATAAAACACATGCATACGCACACACACATTTATACACGCACAAACATACGCGCGCGAGTGCAAACACACACGCACATACACACACACACACAAACTCTTAACGTTCCCTGTAAAAACCAACAGGAAGAATTGACGCTTCCTACTGTGAGACTGAATGGGATCTTTGTCAACCAGGTTGGTGCTGGAGGTCGTGGGTAGGATGAATGGGGGGGGGGGGGGGATGTTTGAAAACCTGGTGCAGGACGGATCAGTGGAGCGTTATTTGGATTGACGAGAAATAATGTGCTGGGTGCGTACAAGTTTAATATCGTAGTAAGAAATGTGTGTGAATATTGATCATGTGGTGATTAGTGTTCAGTGAGCAGTGTTCACCTGGTCAGGAGTGTTCAGTAGCCTACATTCATCACACCGGATCCCTCTTTTCATGCAATAATTTGTATGTTTTACGTTCCGTGGGTGTGATAGAGGAGAGGAGTGGAGATGCATGTGTGTGTGTGCATGTGTGTGTGTGTGGAGGGAAGGTTGTGTGGGTGTTTGTATGTGGGGTGAGGATGGTTTCGTGAGAGAGGGGTGTAAACTGAACTGGAATGTGATTATTTGCAAAAGAAAAACAATTAGTTGATTTGATTCGTGGATAAGCCTATTTATTTTTTCTGTATTAAAAAAAATCTTTCTTATATAGCGCTTTTCCAGCTAAAGGGCTGCTCAAGGCGCTGGTTGATATAGGGTCTATATAGGTTAGACCCTATATCAACCAGCGCCTTAAGCCCCAGGCAAATGACAACTGAGCACAGTCCTGGGCCACCAGAATTAGGGCACAAGGGACATAGTGTTAGCTGGCTGTATTTTTATAGTGGCACTCACCTGTCTAGGACATGAGCGTCACGATCTTTAGAGCCCGCGCGGTGGAATGCGGACGTGCGCAGACTAGACCTAGGGTTATAATCTCATCCAAATAATAACCATACAAACAAAACTTTAAAAAAAATCTCTCAGCAACCAGCACTCCACTACCAATATTTTCCTTTAAATTATTAATACTCCGACAAACTTGTACGAGCTGAATTTATATATATTTTTAAAAAAAAAAAACAGCTCAGAGGCCCCAAAGTGTTAGGTTGTATCTTAGTGCAATGAAGCGTGTGTTAACCTTTCCCAAAGAGACCCCCAACAAACTCAAATGACCCCACCCGACCTACCCCCTGGAGACCCTGAACAACTCTACATTTAGACCGTGACGAGTGAGAAAGAGAGAGAGGGAGAGAGAGAGAGAGAGAGAGAGAAACAGACAGACAGACAGACAGAGACAGATAGAGAGGGAGACAGACAGACAGACACGGAGTGCGAGAGACCGAGACAGAAGGGCTTGATGCATCGGTGTTTTAGATCACATACATTTGGAGGTATTAGTCTTATACCTCTTGGCGTCCAAAATCACGTAAAAGAGTGCCAGAGAGGGGGTCTGATCACTTAATGGTTTTTCTTGGAAGAGGTCTGAAAACGTAAAGAAATTTATCAGCGGAGGTACGGTCATGGAGGCTAACGAAGGCGAAACGGCGTGTGTTGCTTGGTTGGTTGGTTGAATAAATTAATGTCCACAGACACCTGAGCATATAGGGGACGTTAGGGGACTGTGTTTTGCAGTAGACAGCGTACCGGCATGTTGTGTGTTGTTTGATTTTCTGTGCCGTTCAATAACAGCAAGCGATGAACTTACGTGACTCAGGCACGAGACTTTTTCAAGACAATAGGGTTTTCTCCGGGTACCCCGGGTTTTCACATTTCCTTCAAATATAATATTAAATGCAGTCAATTTAAATTTCCGAAATAAAAAATTGATTTATCTTCCACCTTCTGTAATAGCGATCTCTTTAGATCGTCGCGCTTTGATTTCCATTAAAGAAATGGCAGCATCCTTTATTATTATTATTATTATTATTATTATTATTATTATTATTATTATTATTATTATTATTATTACTATTATTATTATTATTATTATTATTATTATTATTATTATTATTATTATTATTATTATTGTTGTTGTTGTTGTTGTTGTTGTTGTTATTATTATTATTATTATTATTATTATTATTATTATTATTATTATTATTATTATTATTATTATTATTACAGGGCTGGACCCATGGGGGGGGGGGGTACCTGGTTTCCGGAACCCCCCCTCCAAACTATTTAAAATAAAGATTTTTTTTTAATGCAAAGAGTTTTAGTTTTTTAAAATTGTTTTTAAAACATTGCAGTTTTTAGTCACTTTTGGTCCAAGTTACAAAGAGTTATTTATAGACAATTCGACGGAAATCCATTTCAAGGGATCCGTTGAAACGTCCAAAGCGTTTTCCCGTTGAAACGACCAATTAACAACACCCCTAAGCTTAAATTAGTAAAATAAATGCAGCCATATATTTTCTTGTTCTGGCCGCAAGCCTTTCCCAGCACCTTCACCTTGATACTGCCCTAATCCCCCAAAAACGACTTTTTAGAAATATTAATTAAGATGCTAAGTTGATAATTATGAACACAGCGTTCGTTGCCTGGTTTGGTGAACTCTGCAAAATGGCAAATGCTTTGACAACTGATGTTATTGTTCCTCGTCAAGCATCCCGACAGACTCTCCGTGACAACCAACCTGCGGCCACTCCAGAAGAATATTTCAAGATTAGCATTGCCATTCCTTTCTTGTAACACCTGTCAACCGAATTGGACTCGAGGTTAAAAAATGCTGACCTAGCAGTTGATGGTCTCTGTCTGGTGCCAAACATTTAATAGACAACCAGGATGGTTTCATGCAGGTTCCAGAAAGGGTGAAGACACTGGCAATGTTGTGGGAGTCTGACCTACAAGACAACGCTACCCTTGATGCAGAATACCAACGGTGGGTTTGCAAATGGCGAAGTGCTGCTGAGAATGCGACAGCTATCATCCCATCCACGGCATCAGAAGCACTGAAACATTGTGACAGGGATTTGTATACCAACCTGTTCATCATGTTAAAGAACCTTTGCACCATGCCTGTCCCTACTGCCGAGTGTGAGCGTTCAAACAGTCAGTTGCGCAACCTGAAACACTACCTGCGCTCTACAATGGGGCAACAGAGACTCAATGGACTTGCTTTACTGGAAGTGCACAGGGATGTTGATATTGACTTCAAAGAGGCAGTGAACTGTTTCGCCAGAAGATACAATTCACAAATGGTACTAATGCCGAGGAACCTAGTGCAGAAAGACTGAAAGTGAAAGCAGGACGGTGATGTTCATACATACAAGGTAAAGCTTTATACCGTTAACGACCAACAGAAAGTAGTGAATATTAACAGTATACAAAACATCTCTGCTGCTAAATAAATGTTTGTATGTGTGTGCTTTTCTTTTGTTTGTTTTTTAATGGAGGGGCAGAGGATAATTTTTGTACCCCAGTGTTTGTCAGTTCAATTGTTAAAAAAGCTCAAAGTCCCAGACCATCACAAATGGCTTTTTCAAGGTTCAGATTGCACCAGATTGCACCATTTTGCATCCTTGAAAAAAAAATTCCGAGGGGGAGGGGGGGGGGCATGCCCCCGGACACCCCTAGTAGGCTCGGGGCTTCGCGCCTTCGCTGAATCTGTAATCCCCCCTTCGACAGTTCCCAGATCCGGCCCTGTATTATTCGCCTTTCCCATCCAAGCTGGTATCCGGATGTAACTGTAGATTATAGTCACACGACACCGAAGCGTATAGCTATGCCGCATAAGCTGCTCTGTCTGCTGAAAATTTTTAAGTTATACCGTTTATAAAGTTGTTCAAATCCTTTGCAATATAATATTGGAAATTATTAAACACAATTCCGTATTTATTTCGAAATATGTGTCGAAGCAGCTTACAGGTCAAAATCTGTTAAAGCTTTTTGCAACAGTTTTGTAAGATTTGGAGAGAGAATTTAAATTCTGAATTTGTGAATGTAGAATTTTTGGAAGAGAGAGAGAGAAAGAGAGAGAGAGAAACAGAGGGAGCGAGAGAGAGAGAGAGAGAGAGAGAGAGAGAGAGAGAGAGAGAGAGAGAGAGAGAGAGAGAGAGAGAGAGAGCACCAACCGCAGTCCGTGGTCTGTCAGTAAGTAGGGCTACCTCAGTAAGTCCGTTTAGTTAGCCAGCAAACTGACCAACCGACCATAGAGGCAGTCTGTCAATGACCCAGTTAGTAATTCAGCCACTCACGGAAGAAGAAGAAGAAGAAGAAGAAGAAGAAGAAGAAGAAGAAGAAGAAGAACAGAAAGAAAGAAAGAAAGAAAGAACAACAACAACAACAACAACAACAACAACAACAACAACAACAATAACAACAACAATGGATTTGGAGAAAATAACATGAATGAAGACGTGACAGAGAGGAAGAAAAGGAAGCTGTAGGAAAAAAACGACGATGAAGGACGAAAAAATGGGAAACAGAACAGGATGAGAAAGAGAAGGAGGATGGGGAGGATCGAGGAGAAGAGACTGACCTCGCTGGAGATACGGTGACCGTAGCCAGACGGATGTATTTGGGAGGACGCCGTAGCTTGGGTTGTGACTGCACGTGACGGACCGCGACCGAGATGGAGGATGTCATCTGTTGACCTCTGAGTTGCCCTCGCATGACGGGAGGTAACTCTGCCGTTTGCGGCTTGAGGACGGGCAAAGAGCCATATAGCGGTGTGTTGTTGATGCGTTTGATGTCGGTGGCGGCCCCTGCGGTGAAGGTCTCCAGTGTGAGGCTACGGGCCAGTGATTTCTGTTCGTCGTCTGCTTCTCTCGCGGTGGAATTGTCTTCCTTGTCTTCACCTGCTGGTTGCTCTCGCTTAGGGGCGCTGCTGTCGCCTTTGTCGTCTGCTTCCTGATCGCTGTCGAAAGCAGGGGTTCCTGGAAGGCGGTGATCACCTGGCCCTATCGTATCGTCTTCATCCTCTTCTCCTCCTTTTCCTGAACCATCGCCTCCTATTCCTCCTCCCTTTTCCGCTCCATCTTCACCAGATGTGGTAGGTCGTTCTCTAACAACCTCTTCAGTCGTTGCGGGACGTTCTTCAGTTGCATCCCTTGCTTTTTCATCACCTACAGAGTTATCATTCGTTGCTGTAGCAGCAGTGTCATCACTTTGTCCTTGACCTCCTTCATTTGCTTCTCTTATTGCTAAAGCTTCACTTCCTCTATTTTCTTCTTCCTTTCCTTCCCCTCCTTCCGGCCCTTCTCGTTTAATTTCACTTTCATTTTTGTTTTCATTCTCTGTTTCTTCATTCTTAAAATATGTTTTTACATCCTCTGCCGCAGTGTCTGCTGCGTCTGTTTGACCTTCACCTTCAGTCTGCTCATTACCCACACTTCCTGTCGTTTCCGGTTTCTGCTGAGTCGTGTCTACGTCGGCCATTTTGTCGATGTCAATGTACAAACTGATACGAGTGGTGATACCGGAGTTCTTGGTGAATCAAACAGCTTGGTATTTAGACCTAAAACCAGAATTCAAAACAAATTATCACAGCCTTTGAACTGTTGAATGATCTGGAAAACATATTACCTTCCCAACTACAATTGTCATACTAACACAAGACACGAGTTAAAATGTGTTTTAGAATTAAGATACAGTTTTCAGGCAAAGAACAAAGAAGAAGAAGAGCAGAATTTTAAGAAGCACTGGCTACCAAGCACAAGTGGTGAAATGAATGCTAGTGGAGGAGGAGAAGAATAAGAAGAAGTTGCAGAATCCTAGCAAAACTTATGTCATTACACCACTGTCTGTATTTAGTTTATATCAATTGCAGTCCTAAATAGCAGTGTCTGTGTGTGTGCGTGCGTGTGTGTGTGTGCGTGTGTATGTGTGTGTGTGTGTACGTTAATGGGTGGTGGTGGGGGTGGGTGAGTAACTGTGTGTTACTACTGGCTTTAAAAACACTACAACAAAACCTAACCAACCAACCAATCAACCAACTAAACAAACATTTAATAAAACTGAAAATTGTTGTTTTTAACTTAAAAGTTAGGAGTTTTTCCTTTCTTCTTTTAATAATAAAATAAAATAAAATAAAATAAAATAAATAAAAACTACCACAGTTTAATATGCAAATTATCGTCGAGGGACATCAGCATGAAATAGTGTTAATTAGATTTTACGGACTAAGATTGAGTACTTAATCTGTTTCATAGTCTTTTTTTTTTTTAATGCGCAGCACTATGATATATTATAATATAGACACTACCGCTATTTAGGACTGCAAATCAATAACCTGATAAATACCTAAATTAATTGTAAAGTGTAGCCTACTTACTAAAGAAGCTTTCCTGACACGCCTCGTCCATATTAGGTTTTACTACCTAAATATTAGGCACCCTACAGCTAAGGCTTAAACCCTCACTGACAGTTTTATACGTTAGAACTAGATTGCGTGCTTGTGTTGCGTGATCGAAAGAAGAGCACAGGCGGCGTTGCCAATATGTTACAACGGATTGCGTTCCAGTCTACACTCAAGCCACAAAAGTTGGTACTCGTAAATGTTTGAATGACTTTGAGCATGGGTGATTTGCAACACAGTGCATAGACTCTGATCTTACGTTTTTTTCTGTTGTTGTCGTCGTTGTTGTTGTTTAATATGATGATATTGTTATTGTTATTGTTGGTGGTGGTGGGTTGTTGTTGTTCATGTTGGTGATGGTGGTAGTGATGGTGCTTTTAAATGTTCTACACTGTAAACGTTTGTATTTATAACTGGAATGTAATCAGGGATTAATAATAATAATAATAATAATAATAATAATAATAATAATAATAATAATAAATAATAATAATAATAATAATAATAATAATAATAATAATAAAATTAATAATAATAATAATAATAATAATAATAATAATAATAATAATAATAATAATAATAATAATAATAATAATAATAATAATAATATTTCTCACACCAAAAAAGAAAATCTTTACGATTACAAAAAAATGAATAAAAAATGGATATATCAAATAGGTTTTTATTTTTCTCCATCGTTTGGTTAGTTGGAATATTTTGTTGTGAAAGCATTATTTGTTTTAACACCCCCAAAATACATACAGAACTGGGAACACCGAGTTAAGGTAGTTATGCTGTTCCATTTTCTACAGGAACACCTGATACTATCTACTCAGGAGAGAATCATGAATGGCGAAATGAGAGCTGGATGGATGTATGCGGACATTTAATATACGATGTGCAACGAAGAAAATAAAAGGAAGAATAAGAGGTACGAACATGAGGATGAGGTAAAGGAGGAAAGGAAAAAAAACGAAAGGAAGAAAGAAGGAAAGAAGGAAGATGGAAAGAAAGAACAGGGACAACAAGGACATTTAAAAACGACAACTGTTAAAATCAGCACTTCCTCCAGCACCACTATATGAAATTGTGACCTGAGTGTAGACTGAAACGTCAACCAAATCAAGGATATATATTGCAGGGCATAATACAAAAGCAAACATATCTCTCCACAGCAAGACTTGATGTGTTTGCTAGACTATTACCGTAGATTTACAACCTGTTTCATACTCTTTCGGCGCCGCTCGTGTTTATATATATATGAGAAGAGGATGGGAAGGAGAGAGAGAGAAAGAGAGAGGGGGAGAGAGAGAGAGCGAGAGAGAGAGAAAGAAGAGAAGAAGAAGAAGAAGAAGAGAAGAAGAAGAAGGAGGAGGAGGAGGAGGAGGAGAAGAAGAAGAAGGAGGAGGAGGAGAAGAAGAAGGAGAGAGAGAGAGACACAGAGAAGAATAAGAAGAAGGAGGAGGAGGAGAGAGACAGAGACAGAGAGAAGAAGAAGAAGAAGAAGAAGAAGAAGAAGAAGAAGAAGAAGAAGAAGAAGAAGAAGAAGAAGAAGAAGAAGAAGAAGAAGAAGAAGGAATAGGAGGAGGAGGAGGAGGAGAGAGAGAGACAGAGAGAAGAAGAAGAAGAAGAAGAAGAAGAAGAAGAAGAAGAAGAAGAAGAAGAAGAAGAAGAAGAAGAAGAAGAAGAAGATGAAGAAGAAGAAGAAGAAGAAGAAGAAGAAGAAGAAGAAGAAGAAGAAGAAGAAGAAGAAGAAGAAGAAGAAGAAGAAGAAGAAGAAGAGAAAAAGATAGAGAGAAGAAGAAGAAGAAAGAGACAGAGAGAAGAAGAAGAAGAAGAAGAAGAAGGAGGAGGAGGAGGAGAGAGAGAAAAAGAAAAGAAGAAGAAGAAGAAGGAGATAGAGAGACAGAGAGAGACAGAGACAGAGACAGAGAGAGACAGAGAAAAGAAGAAGAAGAAGAAGAAGAAGAAGGAGGAGGAGGAGGAGGAGGGGAGAGAGAGAAAAAAAAAGAAGAGAGAAGAAGAAGAACTAGAAGGAGAGAGAGAGACAGAGAGAGACAGAGACAGAAATAGACAGAGAGAGACAGAGAGAAGAAGAAGAAGAAGAAGAAGAAGAAGAAGAAGAAGAAGAAGAAGAAGAAGAAGAAGAAGGAGGAGGAGGAGGAGGAGGAGGAAGAGGATGAGAATGAGAAAAAAGAGAGAAAGAGAGAGAGAGAAGAAGAAGAAAAAGAAGAAGAAGAAGAAGAAGAAGAAGAAGAAGAAGAAGAAGAAGAGGAGAGAGAGAGAGAGAAGAAGAAGAAGAAGAAGAAGAAGAAGAAGAAGAAGAAGAAGAAGAAGAAGAAGAAGAAGAAGAAGAAGAAGAGGGGGTAGGAAGTGGCGTAGGAGATAGAGAGAAATAAGATGGAGAGAAGGAAAATCGGACATGTAGGAGATAACAGTTACAGTCTGCGTCCTAAGAGAGCTGTTCTGAATAACAAAAGAGGAAGAATCAATTAACAGGCATTGCACGCGAAGAAGAAGAAAGAGAATAACGATAACGAGAATAGGAACACGCAGCGAAATTTTAACACATAACTTTACCAGATAGGCTGTCCCGTCAATAGTTAACTTGTTGTTACACTTACTGTAGTAACACACAAACTCAAACAGACAAACGCACACACACACACACGTACGCACACAAACACACGCACGCACGCGCACCCATTTACCCTCCCCCCCACCCCCACACACAAATGCAGGAAAAAACAACCGACGAGACGTGAACAAAATTACAGGGTTTTCTGCTTATATGCATTCCAGTCATAGTCACCCGGCCGTTAATTAATTAAAGGTTAAGTCTTGTACAAACTATTAGGGAATGGGACCGTTTAAGAGCATCCGGCTTACCCGACTAGCGCTTGCATAGATCTTACAACGGTATCAGTGTCACAGTTTACCGTTCACGTTTCGTAAATTTATAGTCCCCAATACATGTAGCGTATAGGAGACTGTTCACAGTTTACCCATACCACACAACCTATATGTACTCAATGCATTCCCTCCGTTTTATTTGGAAATTAGTAAGGGAATATATACAGGGTTATCATCACAAAAAGACGCAGTCTGTGAAACGAAGAGGGGAAATTGATTTTTGGCCAAGAGATAAAACAGTCACTAACCTTTCACATCAGCGTCGTCCGCTAGATAGAAGTTATAATATGATTCGATGCGCTGCAATGTACACACTGCACCGCCATGTTGTTACTAATCAAGCTATCTCGTTACCAGGGTCAATCAACCGTACAAAATCGTCTAGTGGAGTGTGAAAACTTATGCGATTTTCCTGTAGATGCGTTCGTTTGATCAAGTTAATGGAGCAGATTTAATTGCTAATTTCACAAGGGATAGAATATGGCGTCAAACATAGCATTTGTTGACTATTTTCCTTCTGGCATAGAGCACAGAAAAAGTCGTCTGCTAAGGGTGTGGTGAAGTGGCTTCCCTTGCGGAAGTAGAGGGCAGGCGATCATAACACAAATATGGAAGCAGTCAACAAGTTTTGATCCAATCCGTAGGAAAGTTTAGCTTTGTTTCGATATTTTCTGTTCCTGAGAGCCTCGTACAAGAAGTCTTTCCTCAGCCAATGAACTAGTGTTTCTTTCCACGAGTCCTAGATGGTGGTGACGGACGCTCACCTCTTTCCACCTTCCGATATGAAGGTCCGAATCACTAGCTGGGACGGCCGCGACTTGATTCTCGATGTCACCCGTGACTGGGTGGTCGACAAACTGAAAGTCGTTGCCATGGAGCATTTTCTGAAGCCGGGCGACAGCATGAAAACGTCATTATATCACAGGCTGGTTCATGTTCGTCTGTCTAAACGCCTGTACGAGGATAAGACATTGGGACAATCTGGTGTAAAAGATAATGGTAAGTAACCTAAGTTTCTACCAAAAAAAAAAAACTGCATCAATTTTCCAAAGCATTTCAGTTTTTAATTTTCCTAGATTATAAACTTCTACTTTCATGGTGTTAAAAAATGTAATTAAGATTATTCTGAAGGATGAACTCATGCATAAAGGGTTGCTTTAAATTGTTTATGATATGATAAACATGATAAAAGTTATGCCATAATGCTGTGCCCTACCTGTACTTTTACTTCCAAATACTATTATGTCTGGTGATTAAAGTTAGTTAGTTATTGTCTTTTTTTTATACTTTCAGATGAAATCTTGTTGGTGAAGAGACGGATAGCACAAACAACATTTGAAACCGCAGATAAGAAAGTAGGCACTAATTTACACAAAATATGTTGATTTTTGTTGATGCAGATTCAGCAGAAACTAGTCAGTATTAATGGCTCAAAGCACTGCTGCATTTAAAACTTGATGACATTTTTTCTCTGCTTTTCTATCTTTTCCTATCATTATTAGATATTACAGATTATTTGGTTAGTTGGCAGGAACTAAAAATGATGATATTAATATTGATGATGGCTCTCAAGAATGATGATCTATTTTGTTTGTAAGCTATATAGAGATAGCAGCTACTCCACCAATTTGGAGGCGAAAAGATCCTAAATTAGTAGGCACTGAAACCAAGGGTCTGGGTCTGAGACCCTCATTATAAAAAGAGATTTAATCTGAGGGCCGAAGTGTGTTAGTCTATTATTATATATATATATATATCTGTATGTGAAGCTATGCTATGCCTGTTTTGACAATTATGGTGATGATGAGGATGATGATGATGAGGATGATGATGATAATAATGAAGTGGATGATACTACAACTACAAGTTTAGATTTGTATATAATGTACAGAAGGAAGACCGCAAGACGCCAGATGCAGCCACAATCAGGAAGATGACAGCTCACCTTCCCAAAGTCAGCTACAGTGCCACAGATGAGGAACCCATCAATGCTGTAGATGTGAGTTCAAGTCTCTGCTTTTTTGTATATAAATAATGCAGCTATTGAACTCACTTTGACCACACACATCTGTGGGTAAAGATGAGAGGTAAGGGTACAGAAAGATCTAGACACTTCTGTGGATCTGTACTTTTACTGCCATCTTTAATACTAATAGTTACTATTTAGTTCATACTTCATATTTAATATTTCAGTTTACAGATTTTTAGTTCCCGAGCTATCTTTTTAGTTGAAAACAACCTGAGAACTACTCACAAAAGTCAATGATGGTCAGCTTGTTACTATAGGAACGAGTGCTGAACCCTGACAGGTGCAGTGTTCCAGGCTTCCTTCGTGTACAGTGTATTTCAGCATAACTTGATGTGTTGACTAAATCAATAAATGAGATGATGACGATTAGGAGGATTATGATTTGTCATTGTTTCTCGTTTTGTTGTTGAATACACTTAATGTTAATTATCTTTGCAGAAAACCAGATTTCATCATGCTTGTAAATTAATGTGAAAGTAATGTTGATATATATTGATATACTGACTCTTGTAGTCTCTTTCGTGCTCTCGCGGCTGGACTATGGAAATAGTCTACTTGCGGGAGCCCCAAATTTCCTTACAAAGAAACTTCAAAAAGTTAATTCAGCGGCACGCTTGATTTTAAGATCACAAAGACGCCAACGTATTACCCCCTTTCTCAAAGAACTCCATTGGCTCAAAGTGTCTGCAAGTATACAATATAAGGTAGCATGCATGTGCCACATTGCACTATCAAACAACACCCTTCGCTACGTGTGAGACCCCCTCCATATCTATACACCTTCAAGATCTCTCCGCTCTGATAATGACACCATGAAACTAAAACCTCAAGCATTTAAAAACAAATCATGTGTTGAGAGATCATTTTCTTTTCAAGGAACATTGATATGGAAAAGCCTCCCAGCCGAAATACGCCATGCGACATCCTACAACTCTTTTAAGAAAAAGTTGAAGACATACCTTTTTACTGCCCATATACAGCTAAAACGCTTTTTTTAAAAATTTTTAAAATTGCTGCTATTTGTGTGTGTGTGTTTGTGCGGTACACCATTTGTGCGGTACACGTGGGTGTGTTTGTGTGCGCTTTGATCTCTGCAAGGGAAAGCGCCTTATAAATAAATAAATAAATAAATAATAATAATAATAATAATAATAATAATAATATACGTATTTATACCAAGTTGCAAAATGCTTTTTGTATTTCCAGACCTATCTGGAAATACTTTGAAATTGTTAGAGGGAATCAGAACAAGCCAAATGTAAGTCAGTCTGTCTGTCAGTCAGTTTGTCAGTCTGTCAGTTCGTTTGTTAGTCCATTGGAAGCCATATCTTAAGACCCACTGATCAGATGTTGACCAAACATCATGGGAACATTACTTAAGTTAGTGGCCTGCCTCTTGTGCCGTCATATTTGCTCTAACACAAAGGTCAACGTCACTGGAGTCATTTAATATCTCAAAAACGATTTAACAAATTTTAAGCAATTATGTTGAGTTTTTGTATACCAGTACTTCAAATCATGGGCTATGCTTCAGTAGCAGTCAGGTTGTCGGTCCTTTCCGTCTGTCTGTGCTTCAGTAGCAGGTTGTCGGTCCTTCCGTCTGTCTGTGCTTCAGTAGCAGTCAGGTTGTCGGTCCTATCGTCTGTCTGTTCTTCAGTAGCAGTCAGGTGGTTGGTCCCTCCGCAGGGCAAGAAATTAACTTTTTTCTTTGGGGGCCACCGGGCCCCTTGATTGAAAAATTTGAGGGCCCACAAGCAACTTTCGGGGCCCAACTTGAAAAATAATTCAAACAAAAAAACAAAAGAATTATTGACAATATAAGTAGAAAGTACAATTTGTCTGATAATCTAAAATAAAAACAATGGAATTTCCAATTGTGCTGAGTGATGTCATTTTTATTTGCCTTTTCTTTCACTTTCAAACATTACCAACAAAAAAGGGGAAAAAAACACACTCACACACATTCAGTGACACACATATTCCAGTGACTAGTGAGCCTGAAATGGCCATTAAACAAAATAGAAAAAAAATCAAATGAGTCTCTTGTATAATACTTTTCAGTTTTGTGACTGAGTATTGCACAATACACATCATTAAATTTTTAATATGAGTAACCTAACAAAAAATCTGACCTCAATGCACAAAAGTTCAAAACAAAACCATGAAAGGGAACTAAACTTAACAGTACTCTTCCTCGTTCACTTCAAGGCCATGCCATGGAAATCTTTTTTTCCACCCTTCATTGTAGTTCCTTGATCTTTTTTCCTCTCCATACTTCTTTTTTCTCTCTTTTTCTTGTTCTTTCCTTTCGCCGACGTTTTCTTCTGGTGTCTTTCGCTTCCCAAAAATGGGAAAAACGCAATCGCCGATTGTTTTAGCAACTGTATGGCGACGATATGTAGCCATACTTTCGTACTTGCAAAGATGGACATTTTGCGCTTATGTTGTGCCATAAGCCTTTTGTTTATTATATTAAAAAGATAGTGAAGTGTATATTAAACTTTTGAGTGCAAAATTAAAGGGTTTTCGCTTCTTTTCTCTGTTTTTTTTTCTGTCCAAATTTAGGGCACCGGTGTGGGTTGCTTCCCTTGGCCCAAATACGAAACTGCCGAGTAGAGCTAGCTGTAGCAGACGAATTATTTTGCGGGCCTAGCGGGCCCTTTGTTTTTCAACTTTCCGAGCCCGAAATCAACTTTGCGGGTTTTTGGCCCCGGGCCCCCGCTAATTTCGAGCCCTGCTCCGTCTGTCTGTGCTTCAATAGCAGTCAGGTGGTTGGTCCTTCCGTTTGTCTGTGCTTCAGTAGCAGTCAGGTGGTTGGTCCTTCCGTCTGTCGGTGCTTCAGTAGCAGTCAGGTTGTCGGTCCTATCGTCTGTCTGTGCTTCAGTAGCAGTCAGGTTGTTGGTCCTTCCGTCTGTCTGTGCTTCAGTAGCGGTCAGGTTGTCTGTCTGTTTGTTCAAAACATACTTGGGGCTTTATCTCGAGAATAACTGATCAGAATTCATCATTTTTACTGTGCGGGTACTTTAACTACTGCTAAGCATGTTAGATCATTCCTATTTGCACTTTCCCAAAGGTCAGGGTCATTGCGCTTCACCATTTTTTTTAATGTGTTTAGCGCTGTATCTAAATATTGGCTCAGCCGATTTGAATAATTTCTGGCTTGCAGATTGATCAGCTAGGGGTCCATCATTCTATGATTTGCTTTTGCTTCATTAGGATAAAGCACAGTCACAACACTGCCAAGAAAATGAACACTTCAGTGATGGAGATCACGTACAATCGTACGTGTTTCACGTACTGGGTTGGGAAATCACGTAACGAAAATGTAATGAAAGGGTATAAACACGCACAAAGTCAGTGCCAAAGGGTATGAAAACGTAAAGCTAAGTTGCTGGGAGGTATCATCAGGTACAACTATTTCGGTCGTGCGTACAGCTTTCGCTCGATTTGGATCGTGTGCCTGTGCGTCCTGCGTGACCGCCTACCACCCTCTCTCCCCCTCCTATTCATTCTGTCGCTTCCGAGAAACAGCCAATCATATGCACGATAATATTCACTATTTTTTCTCGACGCTTTTGATTGGCTATATAAGACTGACAACAACCCAACATTAAACATGGCCGACAAGCAGCGATCTGAGGGGAAGCCGAAGAAAAGGAAAAATAAAGCAGACAAAACTAATTGCTAAAAAAAGTTAAAACAAGATGAAGGAATAGAAAAACAAACTTTTTTGTCTGCCTTTGGCTTTGAGTGCTCGGTAAGAGAAGAAAAAGGTGAGCCGCAACCGGGCCCGCTGAAGAAACTCAAACTGATGAAAAGACTTTCCACGCAAAGTGTTTATTACTTATGTTGGGGTAACCCCTAAAAAACTGAAAGGGGGTATAAAAAAACCCTTATGTTTGCAATGAGGGTATGAAAACCCCCACATGTTTTGGTTGAGGGTATAAATACCCCTAGCTTAAAAACTTTCTCCATCACTGCACTTTTTGAAAATGCTTACTTTTGGGCAAGTGTCTGGAAGTACGGTTGAATGGCTCGCCATCTCCTTCTTTTTTTTATCTACAGTTCCAAACGGAGCTTCGACGTATTCTTATTTCTCTGATAGAAGCCTCACAGAGAATCCTGTGCCTCAATCCCTCAGCTGCCAAAATATTCAAGCAAGCTGAAGGTATGTCTATTGGTTGTGAATAGATGTATTGTACATTGTATGTAATTCAAAGCCCAACTAAATGTACGTGTTTTGTGAACATTTGTGGGTGTTGACATCTGTATGGCTCATTGTTTCGGTGTTGACATCTGTTTGGGTTATTGTGTGGGTGTTGACATCTGTATGGGTCATTGTGTGGGTGTTGACATCTGTATAGGTCATTATGTGGGTGTTGACATCTGTATGGGTCATTGCGTGGGTGTGGACATCTGTTTGGGTTATTATGTTGACATCTGTATGGGGTCATTATGTAGGTGTTGAAATCTGTATGGGTCATTATATGGGTGTTGACATCCACATGGGTCATTGTGTGGGTGTTGACATCTGTATGGGTCATTATGTGGGTGTTGACATCCACATGGGTCATTATGTGGGTGTTGACATCTGCATGGGTCATTGTGTGGGTGTTGACATCTGTATGGGTCATAATGTGGGTGTTGACATCTGCATGGATCATTGTGTAAGTCAGTGCAGGTGTGGCTGTGGGGAAGGAGGCACAGTATGGGGAAGGAGTGTTGCTTCAGTGGTAGTTGTTGTGTAAATCACTTCATGAGCCTGCCTTGCAGCCTGAAGTTAATGAATGTGTGTTTGCTTCCTAGTTTCTGCATAGACAGATCAGACAAAATTAATTTTATTTGAGGACATTTTTCAGAGAGGATAAATGAGCCACTGATTCAGATCTGCAGTTAATGATTGTACTGTACATCCACATCTGAAAAAGAGGAACAGTGTGTTCGTTACAGTAATGGAACTCGGAACCCAAACATCTTGTGTTAGAATATATACAGACAGTACACATTTCAGAAATGCTGAGCGAGCCGATCCCGCAGCCCAAAATTGATGATGGAGCACTTAAACAACTTACTGACATGGGCTTCCCTGAGGCACGGGCCAGAAAGGCCTTGATCCTCAACAAGTAAGTTTCTTTGCCTGTTCTATGCAGTTCCATTCACAGAGGGAGGGAGGAAGGGGGCAGGTTGGGTGGATGGGGAGGAGGGAGGGAGGGATGTCAACCAAGCGGAGAAGCGGAAGCTTAACCATTTGATGACATAGCAAATGGAGGGAGAATGTCGGCTAATCATGCAGACAGCTGCTCGAATCACTGAGCATGCATTTCATGGCTCACACCGTTTAAAGATCCTGATGCTCATATCCTAGATGGACGAGTGCCAGTTACATGGGCACACCCAGGAAATACTAGGCTCCTATCCCCCATTGGTTTGTTCAGGATTGTTAGGTTGTTTGAGGTTATAAAGGATGCGTGAGGTGGCGAGGTGAGTTAAAGTCTGTTTTAGGCCAGTGCCTTGAGTAGCTCTTTGAGCTGGTAATTGCGCTATATAAACATAAGGACAATTTAGCTCAAGTCAGTGAAATGTTCAGAGGTTCAGAAGGTTCTCTGAAGTACACACTTGTAACTTTATAACCGTGCTTCGTGCCTTATGTATGTGTGTGTGTGAACAGGAAACCAAAGAAGTTGTTTCAGAGTAAGGGTATTGTGACCTTATTAGCTGGTATTGCTAACATTATGTTTGCTAAATTAACTCTTTCCCTGCCAATTGACGATATATCGTCGATCTGAGCCGCCATGTTTGTGCCAATCGACGATATATCGTCGATTTCAGTATTCCGTTTCGTTCCGGTTTTTTGCGCAGTCCAATCCAAGTTTTATTTTAACCAAAGAGAGATAAATCTGTATACTTTCGTTCTCGATCGACACGCGCTTGGTTTTCTTCAAATTGATTCGTTTTTAGAGTGTTTTTTGTGCATTTTACTAAGCATTGTGATGGGCACAATCGACAGTGTGTCAAACCTCTGCTAATAATCAATATAATTGATCCTAAATAAATTTTCTTTCTGGTGTGTGAAGCTGATTCAATGATTGGAATTATTCCTCCAGATTTTTTTTATCACTTTGGTATGTAGAAATATTTTTATTTTATTTTATCATTTCAAAAAGATCAACATGCTTTCAAAACACATATTTCAATAACATAATCAAATTAACATTTTTGTGTTTTTTTTTTCTTATTCTTCACTCTTTTACCTTTAATTTGATATGAAATATGTCTATTTAACAACTATTATTGAAAGAACAGTAGCTTAAATGCCTAAGGTACTGAACTTTCTTTCCGGTGCCAGAGAAATGTCTGGCACAAACGTGGAAACATGCCTGGCAGGGAAAGAGTTAAGGGGGATTTTTTTTTTTTTTTTTTTATAGGATGGCGGTGATGTCAGCGATGGAGTGGCTCTTTCAGAACGAGAATGATCCAGACATTGACACCCCTCTTCCAGAAATGGAAGAACCTGCCCCAGCCAGCAGCTTTCAGGAAAGCAATGTGAGTTGGGTCAGTCCACTTTGTTAAGGAGGGGTAAGGGAGGAGGGTGTATTTTATTACACCAAGTACATGAATGTTGTAATAGAAAACAACATTTTACTACGTAATTGTGTTCAGTAATGTTAATTCACGAAATATACAAAGTGATGGCAATAAAACTGGTGTTCACATCCGTGTGTCATTAAAAAAAAATCTTTCATTTTTTATAATGTAGATTCATAAATTCTTATAATGATAAATCTATTAAATTATTTTTCAACTTGACAACAAATGAAATTAACAATCGAATAAAACGATGTGCTTGGAATCAGTGGAATGAGAAATACAAGCAAGAGGTCATTGACAAACATAACTTGGATAATTCACCAGTATCACAAAATGTTATATCTATTTCAAAATCTTTTCATATTAACAGTTTATTTTACAGACTAAGGCTAAATGCTTGGCGTGCTCGTTTCATAAATCCTCCAGTACTTTGTAATTGTTGTAGCATATTGAATGTAAATCACTTAATATTTGAATGTCAACAAAATTATAACCATTTTCAGCCTTTACTCATTAGATTAAATAAATTAAAACTACCTATCTCAATCTCAAGTATTGTATATCCAGAAGAACAGTCTGATTGGTCATTGAGCTTAATGCTCATAGATTTAATTAGAAGTCATGAATTATTCAATTTCTTCTAATGTTTTGTTTGTTTGCTCATAGATTTAATTAAGTCATGAATTAAACTTTAACAATTAGTCTAGCAATTTAAAAAAAATTCTTTGTACCTATTTTATTTAATTAAGCATTATTAGTTTCAATAAATATTTATTAATTATTTATTTTGGTATGGGAGGGGAGGGAAGGGGGGGGGGGAATTATTTATTAATTTGTTTTAATTTAGAGTTTTTTTGTGTTTTTTTTTAAATTCTTTTTTTTATATTTTATTTTATTTTTTTATTATTATATTTTTAAAATTTTAATTTTATTATTATTATTATTATTATTATTATTATTATTATTATTATTATTATTATTATTATTATTATTTATTTTTTTGTGTTTTTAATGGGGTGTGGAGGGGTAAGGGCCTGAAGGCCACACTCCAACTTTCTGTAAGACGCAAAATGACATTTATAAGTACTTCGTTCTTAACAGGTGAAGTTTAAAGGTTCCACTGTTTATTTATTTATTTTTTAAAATTTGTTTCTTAATGTGAACTAATTGTTTTAAGGGAATGTATGTTGTTAAAAATGTATGTGTATGTCAGTAGTATGATGATTTTTATGGTTTGATAATGTGGAAAATATCTATGATGTGCGCATGGTAGATTTCGTAAATTGTTTATGTTACATCAGTACGACTTATGTTAATCTGATGAATAAAAATTGATACAACAACAACAAATAAGGTCATAGAAGTTAGTTTAAAAGTTTATTGGATTTTGTACGTTTTTATTTTGACTTCATTGTTGTCTGTGGCTTCGTTATAGTCTATGCATCTATCAACCTTTTAATTAGTGAATGTTTGTAATTGACTTTTCTTATATACTTTTTGCCATTTTTTTTAGTACTGTCAGAAAAAGCGTGTCTTAATTTCTCTGTTTGAGATAATAATTCTTGAAGTTTGAAAACAATGATCTCGACCCACATTCAAGTTATTGATGTGATGTGCCTCCATATGCAAGCTTTGTGCAGCCCTGCCGAAGCTGTTGAGTAAAAGTCTTGATCTGATGTGAAAATGTGGACCAGGTCAAGCCAGATATTAGAAGCGGTTGTAAAGTCACTGTATTGTGATACTTAACAGTGGTAGAATTTAGTTGGTGACCTCTGATTTCATTTGACAGTGCCGAGAGCAGTGTGACACCTTGTCTGATGTCTTACATCAGCGGAGTTTGCTGAAGCTAATGTCAGGTGACAGGCCATTATGGGTGGCTCCCATCACTGTGAGATAAAATCACAGATCAGCAATTCAATTCTACCGCTGTAAGGATCACCATACATGTTGTTTCATGCAAATGCAGTGCTGTTGACAACAGTTATCATCAATGTCCGATAGGGAGTTACTTTCCAACCACGTCTTTGTACGGTCTTGTTACAGCAGGCAGGCACGGTTGGTGCAGAGGGCAATGCAGCCATTCAGCCTGACGGAGGAGTGCCGCACTACCCAAACATCCTGGAAACCATCCGAGCGTTCAAGAAACGAGAGTTCAGGGCCAACCCTAGGGTAGGTAGAGAATAATAATTCCGTTTTGTTTCATGCATTGTTCACGATGACTGAGGTGTTGAAAGTGCTTGTCTGTTCTGCTAAATATGGGTAGAAATACTGTGTGGATGACCTGAGCCTGGCAGCTCGGTCACGATCACCTGAGGGGAAATTTCTTTTCTCTCTCTTCCGTCAGTCCTTTCCCATTTTCCATAGCTGACCGTATTTTTTGTTGAGGTTCGCTGGACCATGCACTGTCTCTCAAAACGTCTCAAAACGTGTTTGCAGGTGAAAGCAAGTGAGAGACCACTGACTTTGCTGACTCCTGTTTAGAACTGGGGAAGACTAGGCAGCGAGGGAGAGAAGATGGGCACCACTGTCCCAGAGAAAAAAGAGGTCCAGATGCCTCTCTCTCTAATGACTTTGCATGAATTATTAGTCGGCAAGTTACAAATACTGACTTTGGGCACTGCCTTGCGGCATCCATCTAGCTGGTCTCGGACGGAACAGTTTGACCTTATTTATTTATTAAATGTTACTGAATTCTCTTGTTAGTTTCATTATTTATTTATTTTGAAGCTTTTTTTTTATTTTTTATTTTTTATTATTATTTTTTTTTTGCAGGCTTTACAAAGGTTGATAGAGATGGGTTTTGTTGAAGCTGAGTCTGTGGAAGCCTTGAGAATGTTCCGCAATGATGAGAATTCTGCTGTGAGTATTTCTTTCATTCATATACTACAATGTCATTTAATTTAAATTTTAAAAAACAAACACTCCCACACAAAACAAGAAAACAAACCAACTTGTTCTTGTTATTTTTAGAACAGTAATCATGTCTCTCTCCTCCCCCCACCTCTCTCCCCTCACCCCAACCTCTCTCCACTCCCCCAACCTCTCTTCCCTCCCCCAACCTCTCTTCCCTCCCACGACCCCTCTTCCCTCCCCCCCATCTCCATTGCACTTGATTGTTTATTTTAGTTGTGCATAGTGTAGACTGCTGTATCATGCAATAGGCCAGTTTCCACTAAACAGGCAACCTAGATGCTGTCCAAGTTTCAGAGATCTATCAGCCATTGACTGTGTCAGGCATATGCCCTGAACAGCCTCTGACATTCAGATTGGGGTGAGCGCTTTCAGGCTGGATGCTTCTATAAGCTTAGTTAGTAACTGTCAGATAGCGTGTTGCAAATGAATCTGTTTGCAGTCAAATGGTGCTTTGCTTCACACTGGGGACAGTTCAAGTTGTTGAAGGGTGGAACGGGAAAAGAGATAATATTAGGTGTTATTAAGACGTGAGAATATTATATATATTGAGACCTGCGTTGCTTGTCATTATTTTCTGACGAAGAGAAACCTCAAAAGCTAGAACAAGGTGTTGGGTCTGCAATTTCATTCTCAAAATATATTGAGACTAAAGGTGGTGTACACTGTGATTCATTTACAGGTGGTATGGCATTTAATATCAGGCCACAATCGTAGTATTAGCAAGTGCCTGATTCACAAACATTTCTCTTGTCTTGCGCGTCCATTTACAGCGTCGGTTTGCGTTTTGTTTGTCAGTGTGACTGGTTGCTGGGAGATCGTAGAGAAAGGCTGTCGCTGGTGGAGGAGGGGCTGGACCCCAAATCACTGGTGTACCAAGCCATCATGGACAACCCTACCGTGCAGCTTGGTCTCAACAACCCTCGCTGCCTCCTTGGTAACTTAAACTCAACTTTTTCCTTTTGGGCCCTCTTGAAGCCGAAACTGAAAATGTGTGTAACAATTGAAATGCTGTAAATATGAAAATAAGAATGAAACGTTCTTCCTGGATTGGGCAGGCACAATCAGTACGTTGATTTATTTCCTGAATAACATTTGACAGTGCCTTTCGGATGCTATAAAAAAATTTTTTTTACCTTATGTACAAAATTCATGAGTTTGGTGCTACATTCCTAACTCATATGTTTCTGCAGCACCCTAAAGACTTTTTTTTTTTTTTTTGGGAGGCACGGTGGCCTAATGGTAGAGCTTTGGCTTGCGGATCTGAAGGTCCCTGGTTCGAGCCCAGGTCGGGGCATTGTGTTGTGTCCTTGGGAAAGACACTTTACTCCCATTTTCTACTCCTTCGGATGAGAGTATAAACCGAGGTCTAGTCTGTGTCGCATACATTCCATCATAACGGACTTTAAAGATCCTGACGCTCATGTCCTAGACGGATGAGTGCCGGTGACAAGAACACACCCAGCGTGCACCTAGGTCCTTCTCCCCCATCCCTGGCTGCCCAGGATTGTGCTCAGTTGTCCGGGCGTCAGACCATGCGCCCAAAGGCTGCGGGTGGGCGTCTCGGGCGGCTTGAGTTGGATCCTGTATAGGCCAGCGCCTTGAGCAGCTCTTGAGCTGGAAAAGCGCTATATAAGAACGATTAAATAAATAAATTAAATAAATAAATAAATAAATAGAGATTGATATTCTTTTTTTGTGTGTGGATTGATCAAAGACTTCTTTAGCAAAAAAACAACATGAGACCTGTATGGTAATGCATGGATTCCACGGAATATTAGACTAATAATTTCCCTCAAAACCTTAAAAAATAGTTTAATTTTCCCTAATACACTTTTGACCTTAAAATTAGTTTAATTTACCCTAATAAATGTTAACGGAGTTTATCCTATCCGTTTATGTGAACAGAGTTTGTCCTATCCGTTTATGTGAACAGAGTTTATCCTATCTGTTTATCTAAACAGAGTTTATCCTATCTGTTTATCTTATTGGGTGTTGCAGTAGTTTAGTGGTTTGGGAACATGCTAGCCATGTTTCATGTTAAACAACATTGAGAGGGATTGATACTTGGAGGGGTGACGTAGTGTAGTGATTTGGTCACCTGCTAGCCATGTTTCATGTTAAACAACATTGAGAGGGATTGATACTTGGAGGGGTGACGTAGTGTAGTGATTTGGTCACATGCTAGCCATGTTTCATGTTAAGCAACATTGAGAGGGATTAATACTTGGAGGGGTGACGTAGTGTAGTGATTTGGTCACATGCTAGCCATGTTTCATGTTAAGCAACATTGAGAGGGATTAATACTTGGAGGGATGACGTAGTGTAGTGATTTGGTCACCTGCTAGCCATGTTTCATGTTAAGCAACGTTGAGAGGGATTAATACTTGGAGGGGTGACGTAGTGTAGTGATTTGGTCACCTGCTAGCCATGTTTCATGTTAAGCAACATTGAGAGGGATTAATACTTGGAGGGGTGACGTAGTGTAGTGATTTGGTCACCTGCTAGCCATGTTTCATGGTAAGCAACATTGAGAGGGATTAATACTTGGAGGGGTGACGTAGTGTAGTGATTTGGTCACCTGCTAGCCATGTTTCATGTTAAGCAACATTGAGAGGGATTAATACTTGGAGGGGTGACATAGTGTAGTGATTTGGTCACATGCTAGCCATGTTTCATGTTAAGCAACATTGAGAGGGATTAATACTTTGAGGGGTGTCCATGCTTGGAAGGCAACCACCAAAGGACACAAAATGATTGAAACACACACATGTCACATCCAAACCCACCCAGCTGTGAATGGGTGCCTGGCTCTGTTTAGAACCGGGGAAGGTAAAGCAAGGAAGGAGTGGAGATAGGAGTCACCCTCATTAAGCTGGCCTAAAGAAAAGGGAGGTCCCAGATGCTTCCCTCCCCAACAGCTAATAGGTTACGGGGATACCTTTACTAACTTACCTTAGTTTATCTTAAGGAAAATTTGGACAAAGTCAAATTACGCGACTCTCTAACTCCATGCCACTCCTATCCTATCCTGTCCTGTCACATAACTCGAAAGTCGTTGGAGCACCACAGAAGATCGTTTAACCAGTAGCGTGTACAGTACCGACAGCCGCTCGCTCGGCCACTTAGTCAGCGAATGCTCGGTCCACTGAACAAATTCTGATGCACACTGTGTAATCAAGATGGCTGCCCTTGATCCATTTTGTCCATTTACTGACGATGACTTAGAAATTGCGATTACTGTGGTACAAAGGATCACATCAACAATTGCAGCAATAATAGAAGTCATATCGAGCAGTGAGGAGCGTAATTCTGTTGATCCATCAATAAAACGAAAACCATACCACGTCCGCCATTTTGCTTTGCTAGTTAGTAACCTCCCCGCTATGCTGCCAGTGGTTGAAAGCGGCTGAGGGAAAGCGCTTCATTCAGTAGGTAAAGCTAGAAAACTGCTGACAGCGGCTACGCTTACTGAACAGCCTACTGCATACTCCATCTTTCTCTGTCCTCAGCAGCCCTCATGGCTTCACTCAGTGTCAAGCTAGTCCATTCATCCACATTTTGGACCTGTAAATGTCTTATTGTACTGACTGTCATGTTTCATGGACTGACGTAATATTGAATAACCCTTGCTTGTTGTTTGTGTTTTTTGTTTTTTGTTTCAGCCTTCCTGCAGATGCTGGAGAACCCTTTAGCAGCCAACCAGTGGCTGAACGACCCTGAGACGGGCCCCATCCTTATGCAAGTCTCCCGCATCTACCAGGTAGCCAGCAATTGTAACATTTACAAATACTCTTTTGGCATAGATAAATGAATGAATTAACATTTATTAAGCTCATAAACATGCCCACACTTCAAAGCATAATCACATCTTTGAAGGGAGTGAGAGGGAGAGGGGATAGGGGGTGGGTGGGTGGTGGAATTACGAGGAATTACAAGTAAAAATGGAACCATAATGGAAAAACGATTTTTGACTCAAATGCATTTCAACTTGAGCCCGTGTATTCATTAAAGACATGTAGTCCTGTTGTGAGAAGAACCAGCCCAGTTGCTACTTGGAACTTCAAAGAGGCAGAGAAAGTAAACGGCACACAGCAATCGTCCCAGTCCAGCCAGCTATGACTGGGTACCCGAGTAAGTTGACGGCAAACACAAATACTACTGAGATGTAAGTAATATGAATATGTTGACGATGACTGTAAACCCACAGGCTGTGGCATATATTGAGGGGCAAGGTGCTGAATAGTAATTGTGTTATTTTTCTGTGGTAATACAGATGAGGTTGGACGGAGAGCGCGTCCCTTCCGCAACCCCTTCCACCTCCGTCTCCGGCACCTCCATGGCCAACGGAAGATCGCCATCGTCCTCCACATTGTCGCCGTCTGTCCCACCGGCTTCCACCACGTTGTCACCGCTGGCTTTGCCTTCTGACGCCGACTCGATGCGAAATTCCCCCAACACCACCAACAAACCCACCACATCATCCGGACCTAGATGATGCTGACAGTAGTTTTGTGTTTTTTGTTTTGCGTAGACAGATGTTTTAGCATTTCGTGTGAGTAGTCGCATGTTTTTAATTTTGATGTTGTTGAGGGTAAATATGCTGAAAAATATGTGTGTTTTTGTTTTCATAGCAAAAAGTTCATATTTAAACCAGTAGCTTCCAACCTAAAATAGGCTTTCCACGGCTGTTCATAAGCGGTACTTTCAGGCTATGGCTAAAAATAACCATTGTGCTGTCCCATATCGCTGGCTGAACTGATCCGAGACGCTGGCTGTGCATAGGTTTGGCCTGCTGGCGTGGTTAAAAATAGCTTACAGCTGGTGGCTGAAAGTTTACTTTCAGTGAAGGAAGTTTCAGCCGCGTTTCGCCTTTGCTACTCCCCATCTTGTTTTTGAGAAAGGAAGAAGAAATCCACTACTGCACAGTTATATCGAGGACACCAATCTTATTTTAAATTTAAATCAAGAAGAAGAATAAAATTAAAATAACAATATGCTACAAGAAAGAAAAAAGGGTTAGAATGCTGGTTTGCAAGCTGCTACAGAAAGTCTTCAACTTTTCCATTACAGTAGCTCTGTCCAAAACCGTATTCAAGGTTGAGGTCTATCGGATGATGCTTAAGACAGATAATCACACAAGCCATTGGACAACATGGATGACATGCTCACAGTGGTAAAGAAACAGAAAGTTTGATGGTATGGCCACATCATCAGGTCTTGCAAAAACCATCCTGCAAGGCACGGTGCAAGAAGGCAGAAGTAGAGGGAGACAGAAAAAAAGTGGGAGGACACCATTTGAGAATGGACTAGTTTCACACTGAGCAAAGCCATAAGGGTTACTGAAGACAGAGAAAGATGGAGTATGCTGGTTAAACGATCATCTGTGGTGCCCTAATGACTTTCGAGTTACGGGATAGGATAGGATATTCTCCTTTCATGCTTTATTTAAAAAGGAAAGAAAAAAGTAAAAGAAAGATAAAATAGGTGCATTCTCTGTCCTGAAGAAGAAGCATGACGGCTGTTTGAATAAATGTGAACCTCCCACATAAAACTTAACAAAACTACGTTAAGAGGTACTTGTATAGCTGTTACACGTTCTCTCGCTGTGATATATGTTGTTTTTGTCAAAACTCACGGTCTGTAGTTCGTAAATGGTGCTTTATCGTTGATTTGTTGTGCACATTTTGTGATGCAGATTGTAATTATTCTGTATATTTTGCTGTAGGCATTTTTCCCCCCTTTCAGATGAGTTTTTAACGCATTTTATTTTTGATATTGATTTTGCATTTTTATGCCGTCGAATCAGTTATGGCAGAATCCATTCATTATTTTATTTTAGTTTCTCTAACGTACAAACAAAAATCATAATTTGTGTACGTGTGATCCTTTTTGTTGCGTTAAATTGTGATTTTTACCGAAATGTTGTTTGTTGTTTGTTTTTGTTTTGTTTGCGGGTTTGGGCGCTTCAAAATAAGATAGTGGCTGGGAGGTTGACACGAGAGGCCTACAGTAGCGAGCACTGGGCACGTCTCTGGTTTCTCCAACAGTTGAGAAGAGAAAACGAGTGTGTGCTTTGGCTTTACTGTTACAGGTGTACGCGTGGAGAAAGTTAAGAGTGTATGTGTAGGGAGAGGAGAGTGGGGGGAGGAGGGGAGTGAAAGAGGGAAAAAAGGTGTGGGGAGGGGGCAGGGATTGGATGGGAGGGGAGAGGGGGGTAGAGGCAGCTTTTTGCTTTTTTGTACTCTCCACACCGACTCAACCAAAGCTTTTAGGTTTTGAAGCTAGTTCAGCCAGGCTAGCTATAAATAGCTTCACCGGTGCTCTTCTTTCCTTTCCTTTCACTGAAAGGGAGGGTGTAGGCAAGCTATAAATAGTCCGCAGCCAGCAAAATGTGGGAAAACCTAAGAGTGCTGCTCACATAGGCATTGAGCGGGTGTGTCTCGATGGCCAGTTGTAATTGGAAAGTTTGTCGGTGGAAGGTTCATTGAGGTTCAAAACCTTTTTTTCTCAAGTCTCTCAGGTCTCGAACCTAGGTTGCTGAACCTTCTGGACAAAAATAGGTTCAGTAACCTAGGTTCGGGATCTGAAAACCTGGCCAAACAAAGTTTTTGAAGCTCCACGACCCTTCCAATAAAAAGAGGCCTTTAGAGAGGTTGCAAGACCTAGGCTTTAGAGCCTACAACCTTTATCTTATTAAACGATCCAGTGCTCCCATCTTCTCTGCAAGTTTATGGTTGCATTTATTTGCGTCAGTTGTTGATTTCATTTGATATGTGATAATGATGGCTAGTTGTACAGACTGGAAATAATGAAATTGTCTTAAAAGCTTGTTGGACATTAAAACAAAAATTATATTGAAAGGATGCGGATCAAACTTCTGCATTTAGTTGCTCAACTATGGGATATTGACAGTGGAGATGAAGATGAAGATATTATTTGATATGTGATAATTACCGCTAGTTATACCTACCGGGACGGGGGTTCGATAAATCAGCGTCCCCTGCGTGGGATGTCTTTATTGTAAAGTGACCGGCTGGTAGATTGCCTTCAGTGTTACCACTAGGGTTGTTTCGGCAGATCTTTTATATCGATCAGAGGTGAGTCCTCTTTCACTTCTCTGGTCCTGATTTGGCTCGGAAGAGTCCGCTGGACCTAAAGCAATAACCATGTAATGTGATATACCTACCGGGAATAATGTGGTTGTCTTCAAAAACCTTTTGGACATTAAAACTAACATTATATTGAAAGGATGTGAATCAGACTTCTGCATTTAGTTGCCCAACTGTGGAGTAGGGAAGAAGAAGAAGAATGGGGTCTCCACAATGAAGAGAAAGAAGATGAGAGCTATGGGGTTTTCACAGTGGGGGAAAAAATAGGAGAACAATTAAAAAAAGATTAATATGACCATAGATTTCCAGTGAAGAAAAGGACACTAGAGATTCCACAGTGAATAAAATTACAATAGGACACTAGAGATTCCTAGATTCCACAGTGAAGACAAATAAGAATAGGACACTAGAGATTCCACAGTGAAGAAAAATAAGAAGAGGACACTAGAGATTCCACAGTGAAGAAAAATAAGAAGAGGACACTAGAGATTCCACAGTGAAGACAAATAAGAATTGGACACTAGAGATTCCACAGTAAAGACAAATAAGAATAGGACACTAGAGATTCCACAGTGAAGAAAAATAAGAAGAGGACACTAGAGATTCCACAGTGAAGACAAATAAGAATAGGACACTAGAGATACCACAGTGAAGACAAATAAGAAGAGGACACTAGAGATTCCACAGTGAAGAAAAATAAGAGGACACAAGAGATTCCACAGTGAAGACAAATAAGAATAGGACACTAGAGATTCCACAGTGAAGACAAATAAGAATAGGACACTAGGGATTCAACAGTGAAGAAAAATAAGAATAGGACACTAGAGATTCCACAGTGAAGAAAAATAAGAATAGGACACTAGAGATTCCACAGTGAAGACAAATAAGAATAGGACACTAGGGATTCAACAGTGAAGAAAAATAAGAATAGGACACTAGAGATTCCACAGTGAAGAAAAATAAGAAGAGGACACTAGAGATTCCACAGTGAAGACAAATAAGAATAGGACACTAGAGATTCCACAGTGAAGACAAATAAGAATAGGACACTAGAGATTCCACAGTGAAGACAAATAAGAATAGGACACTAGAGATTCCACAGTGAAGACAAATAAGAATAGGACACTAGAGATTCAACAGTGAAGACAAATAAGAAGACACTAGAGATTCCACAGTGTCCTATTATTTTTCTTCACTGTGGAATCTCGAGATTCCACAGTGAAGAAAAAGATGGAGGGGTTGGGGCGAGGAAGAGGTGAAGAATAAGAAGAGTCCTGTGTCAATAAGCAGTAAGATCAGAAAACTGAAAGAAAAATAAGAATGGAAGAAAACTAGAGATAGATTTTCTACTGTGAAGAAGAAAATGGAGAGAAGTGGAGCAGAAGACGAATTGTTGTTCTTCAGTAAATGAATACACAAAATAAGAAGGAAGAAGAACAAGGAGGAGGAAGAAGAACAATTAGGAGAAGAAAGCCATATGGTATGCATTTATATAACATGCTAGTCTGAATCTGCTTTTGCAAAATGAATAACCCCTATAGGGGTGCCGGGGGTTTCAGTATAAATAATATCCCCACTTTCGGGAAATTTAGTGCTTTAAATTCCCACTGTCGCTGTCTTTCTCATTTGCTCTTTCTCATTCCTGCTCTGTTCTATCAATCTGCCATCTTCTTCTTCGCTAGACCAGTCATCTACCTTTTTATTTGAAAACTCTTACGGGACAAGACTCGTTATTTGTGTATGAGGTCTGTTGGATCAGCTTGGGAATATTGGACGCTTTCTGCACGGTGGTCACTAGGGCTTCCTATGATGTTATTATTTAGCAATGTAGGCATTTTATATGTATGTGTTTTGTTGATAATTTATAATGATGTTTGTATTCTATTTTGTTTTTGTAAACGGGGGTTCGATAAATTAAGAGTACAGCCTCAGCGTCCCCTCCTTGGGATGTCTTTATTGTAAAGTGACTGGCTGGTGGAGAGCTTTCAGTTTTACCACTAGGGTTGTTTCAGCAGATCTTTTATGCGGATCAGGGGTTGTCCGGTCCTGATTTGGCTCATAAGAGTCCGCTGGACCTAAAGCAATAATCATGTAATGTAATGTAATTGCAAAATGAACACATTAAATGCTGGTCTGATGTGAATTATGATACTGGCAGTTC
Organism: Oncomelania hupensis; assembly: GCA_036898135.1. NCBI lineage: Eukaryota > Metazoa > Mollusca > Gastropoda > Littorinimorpha > Pomatiopsidae > Oncomelania > Oncomelania hupensis. Next base: position 15,950 of record JBAHVR010000244.1, on the reverse strand, counting down.
ACTAGCATGTATGGATGTAGATACTATTTTACCATCTTTGATTGTTTTTCTTCAAATTGATGAAGAAACCCATTTGTTCTAACTAACTCGAGTTTTATTTTTTAAACAAGGAAACACAAGTTGTCATGGAGGCTAACTAACAGAAAAGTTGTGAGCCCTTGCTGTTGAATGCCCTCCCTCTTGACCTGAGAAATGTGGCACAGCTGGCAGCTTCAAAAAGGGTTTTAAAATGCACTTGTTTCTCAGATTGCAACAATCAACTCCTTTTAAATTTTGTCTTTTTTTTGCACCCTGAGCATGCTGCCAGCCTGGAGTTGTGTGCGTAAACAAGTTGACATCATCATCATCAAACAGGATTACTGTTCTTTACGGAGTACAAGGCAATACTTTTGTCCTCGACTTCGACATCTTATAAAATGTTGCTCCTAATGTGCAGCTAACATCCATCTCCAAACGAAGTAAAGATTCACAATGGTTAAAACAACTCCACATCAATGAGCTCCCAAGCACCTTGCATCGACACTCACACACTTGCATTTGGAAGGAAACTGCCGATATTGGGCATCGTATAATAATTATACCAGCAGTCCTGTCAGAATGGCGAGCAAGTACAAACGAGACATAGTTTTAAAACTCACATTGCTAACTAGTATGAGAGGAGCAGTTTGAATGTTATGGGGTTTTGAGTGCTGGTAAGCTGCTGCAGACAATATTCAGCTTTGCACTATAGTTGCTCTGGCCTAAACTTTATTATAGGTTGGGATCCTTCGAGTGACATTTAAACTCCAGTTTTTCTCCTTTCACACTTTATTATACATTTTCATGTGCATCATGGTCTTGTGCGTCTTATAACATGCTGCGGCTTATCATTTGAAATTATATTTTTATTCAAATTAAGGGGAGGGAAGAGAGGTTACGGCTAAAGTGTATCGCCTTGTATTCTGTAAAATACAGTGTACAACTTTGAATTGTAAGTGAAATAAAATTGGGAATTTATTATATTAAGACTTACTTTTTGTAGGGTAGGAAATGTTTTTGAGAATTGACTTGGCATATAATGAACTATTGTAATGCAGTGAAATAAAATTGAAGTGGAAGGATTGTTTTTATGCCTGTTCATGATTTTGTGTTCGATTGCTAGAAGTTACATCAACTGTAATTGTCATTCAGCTGAGGAATTCTTTTTAAAAGATAAGTTCAAATAATGAAAGAAACCAAACGAGTTTAAAAAATTACATTTTATTGAATGCAAACTGGAATTTGTATCATTAAAAATGTAATTAATATGCAATATACAAAAAAGGCTTCTATTTACATGTCAACCAAAATATTCACTGGGAAGAATTTAATTATGATAAACTTTAGTATGAAACCTTTTATTCATTCATTCATTCATTCATTTTCTCTCTCTCTCTCTCTCTCTCTCTCTCACTGAGAATAATTGCTGTAATAAATCTCTCTTTGGGTTCAAGCACACGCAGGCCAGAATAATTTTACAAAAATAAATTCTTAAGTGTAGACTGAAAATCAACATCTTATTTAATAAATTATTCTTAAGTGTAGACTGAAAATCAACATCTTATTCAGGTATATTAAATGTAGACAGACTCCTTTCTTGCTCTCTCCCCTGCCTATCTCTCGCTCTGTTCCAATATCTTAGGTCACAAGTATATCAACTAACAAGTTAGTATCTCCCTTCTATGTCTCTGTCGACGTGAGCGTACAACCGGTTGCTTCCCTTTACATGCTTTGCGCTCCATAGAGCGTCTTCGGCCTAAAATAATTTTTAAGAAACTTCAAAACCCAGGGGAATTATGGGTAGGGAAATCCTTTTCTGAAATGACGTCGGCAGGACTCTTCGCGATTGGTGCATGGCACACGAGACACGCAAAATGGCGTCACAAGAAGATTGGTTAGATCTGAATTCGTCTAATTTGACCTCGCATGCTGCTGGAAAACAATGCAATTTGAATTTGCTTTCAAAAATCAAAAGAGAGTGAAACCACAACAAAGTACAACAAGCCAAGGCGACGCAAACACTCAAGGCCGACAGAACAAAAAGCACACAAACTACAAAAGGTAAGTACCCGTGACCATACACAATAAAGTAGGCCTAACCACCATTGCAAAATAGGATTGATCATCACCGTGATTGTATTTTTCCACCCCACCTTCCAATCGGTACGGAACGAACATATGCTCAAATCATCCTATCTTTGACAGAACTTGCATGTGCATTATATATGTAGGCCACAATTTTTTTTCAAAATGAAAATAAGCTCTCATGTAATACATCAATGGAAAGAGCTTGAATTCAATAAGAAAATGATACCAAGATCAACTATATACGTTAATGAATAAAAAAGATACGAATTTTTTACTGATTAAAAAAATTAATTGTTTTGTAATAGGGAATCTTAAGCCAGAATTGTGACCGTTTTTGACTTTTTACAAATAGTCATAAAACCTGCAAATATGCACCGATTTTGATAAAACTGGTACCAATGGAAAATAAAAACCAAACAGCAAGCATTTGAGATTAAAACAATATATAATAAAAGAAACAGGCAAAATACGACTAGATACGACTAGGCCTACTTAGTAGTATTAGGCCTACTACTAGTATGCAAGAGCTGGTCACGTGATGACGCTCTTGCCGTGCATTGGCGCATGGCCGCAGTAGCGAAAATTGCTAAGACCCCTACAGTACTAAACAAGTAACAGTAAATTTGGTCATTAGTAGAATTGGCCCAAACTCGGCAGATTTATAGAAAAATGATTGCTGTAAGTAAAGATATAAAAAAAAAGGCCCACTCCTGGTATATTTAACACAGCATTTGTATCGGTTTGAGACCGGTTTTACCCAACGCTAATTCCAGTATGGCGGCTCACGTGTCTGCCGATCACTACAACACTGTAAAAAAATTGTTGTAAATTCCACGACTAACGAAATCGAATAAAATTTGCAGTCTAAAAGATAAAACAATGCTTTAAACGAATCAATAATTTATTTCTTAGCACAATACTCCCTTCAGTTGCAGATTTTCATCCCCAAACAAGCACAGTTTTCCTTCAGTGAAAATCGTATTTCTTTTTCAAAAAGAAGAAAGAAAAACATACTGGCTTATGGGTAAATTTCTGGCCAATCAGTGGCTTAAATATTATGGGTATTCATCCAGAAACAAGGAAGATCATTGGTTGAGAAGAGGCACACCCCCAAGAGTGCATTACAAACTCGGTTGCAACCACGTGAGTCGATTCTGCGCGTAGCGAACCAATGGATTGTGGCCTACCTACATACAGTGTGATTCAAGCGATAAATGAACCATCACATCGAAGCGATCTGAGCAGCTGTATCAATGACAATGGCGAACAATCGTTCACTGAGACTCACGATCGCCTGCACTGAGCTCACATACTTGTGTGCATGTTTCTATAAATCCATCGTGTTCTCCTTCGATAATTGAGCAAAGCCTTTATTCACTACCAGAAATATGCAGTTCCTCTCCCAACTTTAGTCTAATTTCAGCCAGCACATCTTCGCAAGAAATGGCGACCATGACTGCAACCGTAGCTAGTTATGGGACAGATTTCCCAGAATTCTCTCTTCTATTTTTAGGTTTGGGATACCCCCGTCTCAGCTTGTGGCTAAAACCAAGGGCAACGGGACCACCGCACGTCGACTGGGGGCAATACGAGATACTAACTTGTTAGTTGATATACTTGTGCTTAGGTATAGGCAGTAACTGAGTAAGAAGTAATAGATATTCTTTTGCCCTTGAAAAGATCCAGTCTAAGTAAAGGAAACATTTTTTTGTCTTTAGCAAAGGTAAGCAGTATTCATATCACTAAAAATGTTTTTGCACGATTCATATCATTGTACACTTTGTTTTGCACAATTCAAATCACTGTAATTTAATTTCCATCATTCATATCTCGCTGTCAATTTTGTTTTCCTGATTCATATCACTAAAATTTGTTTTGCACGATTGATATATATCACTAAAACCGTTTCCTCCATGATTCACATCACTGTAAATGTGTGTGCATGATTCATATCACTATAATTGTGTTGGCATCATTTAAATCATTATGCCTTTTTATCATCCTACCAAAGAATGGTTCAATTTATAAATAGACAAATTTGTAATGAACTAAAATCATAAATAAGTACTGAAAAAGATTTTTTTAAAAAATGTCTTTGAAATAAATCCGTGCATATTTTAGTTATTCCTTTTGGGATTAAAATGAAAAGGGGATATCATAAATAAGCATCATTATCCCTAAAGCTAAAATGATTTGGTATCAAGACGGGCAGCTTGAGTTAGATCTTGGATCAGCCGACGCCTTAAGCAGCCTCCAAACAATAGCTATAGTTCATATATTTGCCTCACCTTGGTTGTTTTAAAAACAGACACAGTGTTCACATGACACTACAGACATAGGCCTTTTGAGGCCGTAACTAAGGTTAAATAAGCAGTGGGCCCAAAAGTGACGCTGACTCCAGCTGGAGTATAAGAAGCTGTTGAGGTCTTGCGCTAACACACAGCATATGTGTTTAACAGATCTCTGACACTCAGCTAGCGCCAAGGTCGCCTGTTTGGTGGAAAATTATCACCTTGGCCCCTGTTCTCATTTTTCAAAAGTAATTTTAGGGTAAACTCAATTTTCACAAACAAATCCTTTGAACTAGGCTAACGTTAACTAGTGTATTCAATCCCAAACATGCATGTCATTGCACCAACACTGTGTAAGTGATAAAAACGAAGCGTAAAATTACAGGCTGTACTGGATGGATGTGGCCTGCGCTGGGTCGTAGAGGCCGTTCTCCCAAACCGTTGTTCCATCATCTTGTACAGACACCATCTCTACGTGAAACGACGCCTCAGATTTGTTCCATTTCTGCACACACATGCACGCCCCCACCACCAGCAATCCATTACTGTACCCAAACGGCACCATAGTTAAAAGCTGTAACATTGTCACAACAAAAGCAAAGCAGAAATGATGATGTTATTGTAAGTTTGTCATTGTTCCTACACAGCACTTTGCCAGCGCAATGAGCCAGCCACATTGGGACAGGAGATAACTCTGTCAAAAGCTCCACCCTACTGTAGGTGTGGGATGTAGACAACGGGACATAACTGCAGGTAAGTTCAATGTTGAGCCACACTTTCAGGGGAGATCATCCTGTCAGTTCGACCCTACTGTATGCATGGGATGTAGACAAGGAACATAACTACATCTAAGTCCACCAATGTTGAACTTTTGGTTGAACCACATTTGGAAGGGAGATAATCCTGTCAGTTCCACACTACTGTAGCAGCAGCGAAATTGACCATTGGTCCATTGTCAAAGTCTATCTTCAAAATTTAAGTTTAAAACTCAAAAGTAACAAGTCAAGTCAATAGGTAGTACACCTGGCTTGCTGTCAGGCAGAACATAATGTTGAACTACTGAACAATAAAAAATCTTTAAAATCATCGTTCACACATTTTCCATTTTGTTCATCATCACCAACACATCATCTTCAACATAATCACCATCATCTTCATCGACATCATCACTAATATCACTATCATGATCACCATCACCAACATCACTTTTCTCCTGTCCATCATCATTACCTGCAACAAGGTCACCAGCTCCACAATTCCTGCCAGCATCAGTTCGACTTGTGGCGTGGACAGCACAATGTCCGTGGGACTTAGCTGGTTTCCAGGAGCCAGGGTGAGGCACACAGTGTTCTCCTCTTTATTCATCGTCCACCGGGACACTTCAAACCAGGTGAAGGATAACGCAGTATCTGGTCAGACCAAATCAAAAGGAAAACGTTGCTACTATAGCGTTATTCCTCTTTGAAACAAGCAGGTCGATAGGGCTCTTATGTAGCGTTTCATTATCATTTATGTATCATTTTCATAAAGCACTTTTTTCAGCTCAAGAGCTGCTCAAGGCACTGATTGATACAGAATCTTAACTCAAGACATCTGATTAAACAAGAACAAGCCTTGGGAAGTCATTTAGTTTTATTGCTGAGATGTTTTCACATTAGTGCTAAGATGAACCTTTTTCACTTTTTTGAACTGTGTGTGATTCATTGTACGCCGTAACGTTTAATCTGAGGAAGCCTGGTATGAATAAAGGCGAAAATTTGGAAACTTGTATACGACTTTTCTTCTGCGTAAACATTTTCTGATTCCGCGCAGTGCACAATTTATACACAAATTATAAGAAAAGGATGATGATGATGATGATAATGACGATAAAAACTTTTAGAAATAAAGTTCTGAACATCACATTTTCGGAGCTCAGACGCAAGGAACACATTGAGCAGTTTATACCGAGGTGAAACAGATAGGTAGAACTCATGCAAGATTGCAAATAACAAATGATACATACACCATGCGCAGATATAGTTAAACAGTTACAAACGCTAAGATCATCCGTGGCACAGATCAACAGCATAAGCACAACCTAGGGTGGTGGAAAAGTAACTCCCTATTAAACATGACCCACAACTGCTGCAAACAGGACTGCATTTGCATGGAGCAAGTATTTTCATCCTAATGGCTGTACAATTTAATTGCTGGTCTGTGGTTTCATCTCGCAGTAACGCAAGCAGCTACAAATGGCCCGTCTGCTGGCACTCGGTCTCCTGTCTTTTTCTGCTTCATTTCAGCTGAGCTCACTCATGCAGTGTCAGACGATAAGCCATTACGGGCTGCTCTCATCACCACGAGATGATTTCTGAGATTAGCCTTGAAATTCCTGCACTGTAAGGTTCACAATACATGTTGTTTCCTGTGCGCTTTACAAACGTTACAAGCAATTGTCAATGGGGAGTTTATGGTCAACCACTCTGTGTAACACAGGATATGTATCGGACTGAATGGGCCTATGTGTGATGTTGGACAGCAGTGGGGTGGTACTGATAGAAACAGTAACTCTACAGTTACAAGCGTTAGTCCTTCAATTGTGCGTCTTTTCACCAGCGTGTTGGTATGGTCATTATAACCTCAATATACTGGTTTTCAAACATTCACAGAATTGAAAATAACAGACTTTTTGCAACTCAACGAAAATATTTTTCATGGTGATTGCCTTGTTTATTTTTAGAACGATCGCATCTGCGACTGTAATTCTTGTTTACCTTTTTGGTCGAAATCAAAATTTTATTTTACCAGAGTCCATGATTTGACCCCCACAACTCAGCCGTCTATCCTCGGGTGCATTTCTTTGTCATATTTGTGTGTTGAAGTGAAATCGAAAAAATAAATCTGTGCAGGTGGAGAAACGTTTGTTTCCTACACCATTCAGTACTGAACTATGACCAGTACCACTGCTGTTACTCAAGTAGTCGAGCGTTTGCCTGGCAAATCGATGGCCCCGGTTCGAACCCTATGATAGGGGAAATAAAAAGTGGCCATTTTTCACCATCCATTTTAGCAGTATGATTGCTCTGGTGGTTCAGTGTTGATTAAGGTCTCTACCCCATGGGATGGTTATTCCTGTCTGCCATATCGCCAATGGTGGGTGTAGACTTTAAACCTCAATGTTCATTCATTATGACCATGATAATGTTGCCTATCGGAAGTAAAGCTAAGAGGCCTAGTTGCAAAACGCCCAAAATAGACATTGTTGGTCGCCTGCTATGTCACGTCACATGATAGGGTCACATGATAGGGTATCCCTGGGATTTCCTGTGCAGTGTGCGAAGACAAATATTTTCGCTAATCTCAATTAAATTGTGTGATACGAGATAAAATACATAAACAAAAAAAGCCATCTACCTGCGTTTGAAAGCTTTACACCAAACTTGGACATTTTCACATTGACAACACTGCCCTTCAGAAACTGAAAAAAAAGGTAAATAAAACAACAACATGCAAAGCATCCCTAAACACACTGCAACACAGCGCTGTTGGTTGCACACGTAATGAACATACTGCCCAATGGAAGTAATAATTTGAAACTACTCTGAGATTGTCTCCCTTATCATGCTCTCCACGTTTTGAAAGAAGGAAAGCTTTCTCTTGGGCTCCCCCTATATACAGGCCAACCTTGGTACTATGTACTAGGTCACAACACCAACAATAAAGTAGAAGCGAAGGGAAAGAACATGTCTTGAGGTTGGCCATGGGAGAAGAAGAAAGAACAGAGGTGGTGCCTCGGGAAATCCAAATTAGAAATGTAACCAGAATTTGAAATAAAAACGCATTAAAAGTCTAGACATTGAGCAAGGATCACAAGATATTAAAACATACATCACAACCATTTTTAGCTTTACATGCCTTTCTACAACATTCTACACAGCTCTGACTACATGTGCGTTTCAAAACTAACATGATTTTACTGGGAACATGACCAGAAATGGTCAACGTTAAAAACGGAAAGAGAGATCAACTACAACAAGGGCGGTGCTTTGTGGTTGATATTTTTGTACACTGTAACATGTGGGATATGAGTGCAATTTTCAATGTCACAAAACATTGGGCGCAACCTACATAAACAAACAAAAAAAGAATGCATCGTTTTTGCTAAACTTTACAATAAGCTCAACCCCTGCATAAGAACCGAAAAATTACATGTCGCAGAAGCACCTCTTACACACACAGCAAGCACTCAAACTACTATTAACCGTACACAATATTCGCAACAACAATACTATCAGAGTACCTCCATGGCAGAGGCTTCGCCTGACACACTAACGACCCCTCAGTTCAAATCCCATGGAGGGGTGGGTGGGAGGAGAAGGGAGGAGAGGGCAGAGTGGAAGAAGATAAAAGTGGCAATTTGTCACTGTCCATCTTGTTTATCTATTTATCACTTTTATATAGCGCTTTTCCAGCTCATAGTCTGACGCCCAGATGACTGGGCACAAGCCTCGGCGACCTGTCTAGGACGTGAGCATCAGGATCTTTAAAATCCATATGATGCAATGCGTGCATGCACAGCCTAGACCTCAGTTTATACTCTCATCCGAAGAAGTAAAAGTGCAGTGTATTAATGATTGCTCTGGTGGTTCAGGGTTGATTTAGGTACATACCGCTCTTCTCTGGGATGGTTATTCCCATCTGCCATTTTAACCAATGGTGGGTGTAGACATTACATTTAAATGTCCAATGGCTTTTTGTGTGCACATACCGACCGATCAGAAAATGTGATACTATCGAAATTAGAAAAATAGGACATTTGAAATTTACATTGAAGTATGTACAGACTTGTTTCAGTCATTGCCAACCAACAAAACATCCAACTGAACATAAAAATAAACAGGTAACTCAAGCCCACAGAAATTTGACATACGGCTCCAGCAGAGGCTGAGACGGGAGATAGCAGCTTGCAGTGAGGTATGTACACAGTGTTGTAGTCAGCATGTTTCTGGCAGATCAGCACATACTGGTCTTCTGCCGTGAAGCCTGGCTCTAAACATTCTGCACAGAAAAATCAGACTACTAGAGGTATCGGTAAGGCTACCTAAGTATTAAACACAAGTAAAAAATACACATTACCTCCACTAAAACACAGGGATTGGTTTTTATTTTAAGTAATTGTTCTTATATAGCGCTTTTCCAGCTCAAGAGCTGCTCAAGGTGCTGGTCGATACAGAGCTAACTAAAGCTGCCCAAGGCGCCCACTAATAGTGGACTTTCAAGTTTCCAATACAGCATGAAATAGTCAGTCCAAAGTTTTTACTTGAATTTTTCGTGCTTTAAATAACAAATTCTTAGTTCTTTTATAACACAGGTGTTTTTTATGTCTGCATCCAACATGCACGATGGTGATAGACTGCTGCACTTTGAGGCCAAATAAAGGGTGAAAGAAAACAACTGGTTATTCAGTGTTTGTTTTAGGAGAAAAGCATGTAAATAGCATGCAGCATGGTTATTAAATAGCTGGTCAAGCTTATTTCAAAATTATCATTATGTTACGAGTGTACTGTTATAAAGGAAAGCAGAAACAGTACACTCTACTTGCCATCCAGTTTACGTGACTCCTCCTCTGAGAGGTCAAATTTTCCTGGGGGAAAAGAAAACAGACATTTGTCATGAGGTATGTGTGTCACTCATGTTTACGATATATTGTTAGTACACCATTATGTCGCGTCTTCTAAAGCCCAGTAATAATGAATTGCTTTTGAACCCTACACTGAAAAGGGTTGAAATCCCCCAAATATAACACTTCTTCTCTCTCCCTCTCCTTCTCTTCCCTATCCTGCAACCCCACTTCCCTATCCTGCAACCCCACTTCCCTATCCTGCAACCCCACTTCCCTATCCTGCAATCCCACTTCCCTATCCTGCAACCCCACTTCCTTCCTACCTCTACCCATGACCTTGATTCCTGATTATCTGGATAGCAGAACTGTATTGTATTTAATATTAATCTTGAAAATCTTCCCAAAGTTGGCTGCAAGATGCTAAAGGTGGTTCAAAGGAAAAAAAAGAAAAGTATCTGAAGCCTATTTGGGTTCTCTCCCAAGTGTAAAACTCCTTGAAAATGACATGTGCACATACAATGACAAATAGGCAAAGGTCACAGATTGGCATGCCCTTCCAGCTGAAGTTGTCAAGGTTGTCCTCAGTTAAATCCCATATCTAAACCTCCTTCACCCCAGCCCACCCATCCCCATTTCCCCCGCTCCTCCAACTCCTCCTTCCCTCTCTAGCTCTCCCCTTCCGCCTTGTCAGCCACCCTTCTCCCCAACCCACCGGAAGGCTGACCATTCCGTGGCTACATTTCAGGGTAGGTAGGTCTATACTTGTCCAAAAAACCAAACTTAAACCCCAAACTCCCTACAAGTATACAGTGTCTTTACTATGGTGAAGGCAACGGAAAGAAGAAAAAGATAAAGAAGAAAAAAGTAGTGTAGATGGTGTACCCGAGTCAACATCGTACTGTGCTTGTAGAAAGACCAGGTGTGCTGCCACTGGGTCACAGTGGATAACATCTTTCTCTTGCCGAGTCCCAAAACACCACTTTCCGATGTACAGATCTGTGTATACATCAGTAATGCAACAAAAAGCAGACAGTCACGCAGCAACAGTCATAAAACATAATTGTTACATGCCAAATGTCAATTCAGCTCCAATGCTTTAAATAATTATTGAATCTGTGTAACTATCATGTTGTTATCCACTCACTTTGTTTGCTCAATAACGAGGCAAGAGTAGCCATTACATAGTTTCTACAGATAGCGCAGTGGTTGGAGCACTCGCTACTGTGTCGCAAGTTAAGCACCGTCCAGTGCGGTTAGCACTTGGATGGGTGACCACAAAACGTGAAGCGACAAATAACTACGCCCCCAGTTGACTCAACTGTGACTGAGTACCTACTCACTTAAGGGTGGGGAAGGTAAAGCAGCGAGGAAGAGAGATGGGCATCACCCTCATTACGCTGGCCCAAGATAAGTGTGATCTCCAACATCACGCTCCCCTACAGCCACAAGGCTATGGGACTACCTCTTTTTTAACCTTTATTCACTAACAAACGCAAAAAGCATCAACAACTGCATTCAAAAATGAACTAAATGGCAGGTGTGGATGATGAACTTCAATGTTTGCTCAGAGAGAGAGAGAGAGAGAGAGAGAGACTAGAGAGAGAGATAGAGACTAGAGAGAGAGAGAGAGAAGGAAATACTAGAGAGAAAGAGAGAGAGAGAGAGAGAAAGAGAGAGAGGCAGAGAGTGAGAGTGAAAGAAAGAGAGCGAGAGAAAAACACTCCAACTGCTTCAACAAGTTAATCACATAATCTCACTCACCCAGGTTGCTATCAGGAATGTCATCAGTGATGCGATAGCGTTTTGATGGACAGTCTCTCTTGTCAAACAGACAAAAATACTGATTGCTGGATTTCTTCAAACCTGAAATACAACAGAAGGACGAATGTATTATTCTTTTTTTTAAAAAGTATCAAACTGTTCAAATCTAAATTTTAAATAAATACAAATAAATATAGCAACAATACACACAGAATCCTGCTATACACATGTTTTACCTGTTTTGAATCTGCAGCAGCGATTTGTGAGCCTAGGGTTAGGGTGATTTAGGACTAGTAAGTTCTGCTGCTTCACATGAGGCGTCTCTGTAATGCCTTTGGCTCTATTCCCATTTTCTCCTCAAATTTTGTCCCTGCCTCACTGTGTGGTTATACAATCCATAACTGTCGGACATTTTAAGATTGACTACATCATGGTCAAGAAACGCTTCAGATCAAGCATCAACATTGACAAAACACGCACTTTTTCAGAAAACAAAAACCGGAAGTGGCCACGACCTTGTGATGATGTCTTTCCAGCTCCACTTGAAGAGAATAAACAAAGCAAAATGCAACAGGCTGAAGTTCGACCTGGACACACTGCAAGACCCGCAGGTGGCAGAATTATTCCAAGCCACTACTGGATGGAAATTTGCACGATGCTCATTTTGGGAGCTGGTGAAGTAGATGTCAACACCATGACCACCACCTTCAACTCAGCAGTAACCGATGCCGCCACCGAGATCCTTGGCAAGCATCGCCCCAAGAAGAAACTGTGGATCCCATCTGAACTTTTAGACCTGTGTGACAAACAAAGAGAGATGAAAAAGAAAAAGAACACCTCACAGGGAGCTGATGCCTACCAAAAAATCAACAGTGACATCCGAAAAGGCATGCGCACAGCAAAGGAGAACTGGACAGAAGAAGATCAATGCCAGGAAATAGAGAACAGTCTGAACAAGAACAAGAAAGCCTACCAGACTGTGAAAAAGGGTAACCTTCAGGAGTGTCAAAATCACTGCACCATCAGCCTTATCAGCCATCCCAGCAAAGTCCTCCTGAAAATAATATTCAACAGGTTGAAACCCCAAGCTGAACAAATCATAGCTGAAGAACAAGCTGAATTCAGGGCAAGGCAAAGTATCACTGAGCAGACTTTTAACCTCAGAATTATCTGCGAGAAATACCTCAACACCAACAACATCTACATCATATATTTGTAGACTTCAAGAAAGCATTTGACCGAGTTTGGCATGTAGCTCTGTGAGCAACCATGAGTGTACCACATCAGCCACAATATTACTGGTCATCAAAAGCCTGTATAACAAGGCTACCATACCAGTACAGTTCTCCACAATAGCGCCATCGGGAACTGGTTCAGAAAAACAATTGGCGTATGTAAAGGACACCTACTTTCTCCAACACTCTTCAACATCTTTCTGGAAAGCATATTGTAAGATGCCCTTATAGATCCATGAATGAACAGTCAGCATTGGAGGTAGAGCAATTTCCAACCTCCGTTTTGAGGATGACATTAATGTATTGGCTGAAGAAAAACCAAGAACTTGAACAGCTGGTACAGACTCCACCTCGATAGCCTGTGGAATGGAAATAAGTGCAGAGAAGACCAAAATGATTACCAACAACACCAATGGCATCAACACGGAACCTCAAAGTCCAAGGCCAATCCCTCAAGACTGTGCACAGTTTCAAATATTTAAGAGCAATTGTATCAGACAATGCGTCCCGACAGGATGTCCTCTTCAGGATGGCACAAACTGCTGCCCTGACAAGACTGAAACCCAATTGGAAAGACAGGACCATCAGTCTACACTCCAAGGTAAGGTTGCTGCGCTCCCTTGTCATCTCCATCTTCCTATACTCTTGAGAAACATGGACCCTCACAGCAAGCCTACAACGAAGAATACAAAGCATGCAGATGAGGTGCTACAGAAGACTTCTGGACATTTTATACACCCAGCACATTACCAAGGATGAAGTCCAACAGACCATCACACAAGCCATTGGACAACACGGTGACATGCTCACAGTGGTGAAGAAACAGAAACTCTGGTGGTATGGCCATGTCACCAGAGCTTCAGGCCTAGCAAAGACCATCTTGCAAGGCACAGTGCAATGAGGCAGAAGAAGAGGGAGACAGAAAGAGAGGTGGGAAGACAACATTCAAGAATGGACTGGGTTGACACTGAGTGAAGCCATGAGGATTTCTATGAACATCTACAGGCTGTCCTTGATCAAGTGCCGAAGAAGAACAAGATCATAGTGAAAGGCGACTGGAATGCCAAGGTTGGCCAAGATGCGCACCACAACTGGAGAGACGCATGTGGACCCCATTGCAACAATGAGACAAATGACAGTGGTCTGAGACTCCTGGAGTTTGCCAGACATAACAATCTGATACTGGCAAACACGCTTGGTCTCCACAAAAAATCCAGATGATGGACATGGCACCGTCCCGGCGGGGAGCATCATAACCAGATCGACTACATCATGGTCAAGACACACTTCAGATCAAGCATCAACATTGGCAGGACACGCACATTTCTAGAAGTAGACATCGGCAGTGACCACGATCTCGTGACGATATCCTTCGGCTCCACTTGAAGAGAGTAAACACAGCAAAGTGCACTAGACTGAAGTTCGACCTGGACAAACTGCAAGACCCGGAGGTTGCAGAAAAATTTCAAGCCACAATTGGATGGAAATTTGCACCACTGCTTATTTTGGGAGCTGATGAAGTAGATGGCGACCCCATTACCACAGCCTTCAACTCAGCTGTGACAGATGCCACCACTAAGACCCTTGGCAAGCATCGCCCAATGGAGAAACCATGGATCACACCTGAACTTTTGGATCTGTGTAATAAACGAAGAGAGATGAAAAAGAACACCTCACATGGAGCTGATGCCTAACGAAAAATCAACAATGACATCCGAAAAGGCATGCGCACAGCAAAGGAGAACTGGATGGAAGAGCAATGCCAAGAAATAGAGAACAGTCTGAATAAGAACAACAGCAAGAAGGTCTACCTGACAGTGAAGCGGCTGACAAGTGTTAAACAGCCCAAGGTCTCCACAATCCAAAGCAAGTCTGGCATATGCCTTACAGAAGAACAAGAAGTCTTGGATAGATGGACAGAGTATTGCTCTGACCTTTACAATCAGACACTAAATGGAGACCCATCAGTTCTAGCATGTCCCCAGAACAGAGAAGAAAAAATCCTCCCAATTCTCCAAGAAGAAGTTGAGGCAGCAGTGCAATTGCTACAGAAAGGGAAGTCAGCGGGAGTGGACAACATACCCGCGGAATTGCTTCAAGCAGGAGGAGAATCGATGAGTGACGCCCTCACCATTATCTGTAACAAGATCTGGCTGATTGGGGAGTGGCCTACACCATGGAACCAGTCGCTTGTCATCACTCTTCCCAAAAAAGGTAACCTTCAGCAGTGTGAAAATTACCGCACCATCAGCCTCATCAGCCATTTCAGCAAGGTCCTCCTGAAAATAATACTCAACAGGTTGAAACCCCAAGCTGAACAAATCATAGCTGAAGAACAAGCAGGATTTATGGCAGGGCAAAGTACCACTGAACAGATTTTCAACCTCAGAATAATGTGCGAAAAATACCTACAGAACTAACAAAATCTATATCATGTGTTTGTAGACTTCAAGAAAGCGTTTGACTGAGTCTGGCATACAGCTCTGTGGGCAACCATGAGAGTGTACAACATCAGCCCTAAAATTATTGAAGTTATCAAAAGCTTGTATGACAAGGCTACCAGTGCAGTCTTCCACAACAGTGCCATCAAAACTGGTTCAGAACAACAATCGGTGTGCGTCAAGGATACCCACTCTCTCCAACACTCTTTAACGTCTTCCTAGAGCGCCTCATGTCAGATACCCTTGCATATATATCATGAAGGCACAGACAGCAGAACAGCTGGTACAGAGGCTTGACACCACCTCCAGAGCCTATGGAATGGAAATAAGTGCAGAGAAGACCAACATGGACATCAAAGTCAAAGGCCAAACCCTCAACACAGTGCATAGCTTCAAATATTTAGGAGCCATTGCATCAGACAATGGGTCCCGACAGGAAGTTCTCTCCAGAATCGCAAAAACAACTGCTGCCCTGACAAGGTTGAAACCCATTTGGAAAGACAGGACCATC
>JBAHVR010000243.1:0-125000 GCA_036898135.1 Oncomelania hupensis | reverse complement strand
CACCAGATTTTATATCTTCCCTCTCCCCTTCACCCCTGCCAATCTTTCCCTCTCCTCCTCTGACGCTCTTCTGCTGGGTAACTAGGATTTTAGTCGCCCCAGCAACTACCCGGTCGCTAAAACCGGTCGTTGCTGGTGCGGTGGCATGAGGCCTAGCCTCCTTCGTAGCAGGAGTGACGGCTTTTGGCGCGGCCGTCTGCGCGCTTGGAGTGACGGTTTTTGACGTGCCCGTCGTCACGTTCTCCAGTGGATTCGGTGGGGCTGGAGAAACCCCCTTCTGGGCAAACAAAGCAAGCATCTTTTCGAGAGTATCCATCCGTTTGCACAACGTTTCCAAAATCTGTGTTATTTTACTCACGGCAGTGTCCATTGTCGGGTGTGCGCTAGGTTCCACATGAGATGTGGAACCCGCCACAGCCGCAAAGGACCTCTCTTTAAGCACCGGCCTACTTGCAAGAACTTTTTTCCTTGCGTCGCCAAAGGAGCAACTCTCAGTGGCCCGCACCTTTTGGATTTCCAGCTCCAACTGCCACTGAGGACAGTCTTTGGAGCTGGACGAATGATTCCCGGCGCAATTCACACAGCAAATCGGATTTTTGCATTCGTTTTCGTGTTTCTCTTTACCACAATCACGACATATTTCCTTGCTTTTACAGTTCTTGCTACCGTGACCAAATCTTTGGCACCGGTAGCATCGCAACGGTGATGGTACAAACGGCGTCACCTTCACCCTAAGGTACCCCACCTTGAGTGACTCCGGCAATTTGGCCATAGCGAAGGTCACAAAAAGTGTGTTGGTGGGGATACGTTGGGATCCCTTGGTGACGAAGACCCGCTGGACTGCTGTGACCCCCTGGCTGGAGAGCTCACCACGGATTTCCAATTCTGACATGTCGATCAAATCCTGACATCGGATGACTCCCTTGGAGGAATTCAACCGTCCATGCACAGAAACTTTGATTTGTCTATCAACGAAGACAGTCGAATCCCTCTTTAGAAGACTATCCGATGCCCTTTTGGTTGAGCACTCCACCAGGTAGGCCCCAGATCTCAGTTTTTTCACATCTTTGAACCCGATTGTGCAAACGGATTGAAAACCCTTCTGTATTGCGAACGGAGACAGCTTGCCTAGTGGCATAGCCGGATCCGCCCCCTCTACAACCAAAAAACGAGGCCAGGCCCCTTCTACACCCGATGCACAAGCTTTCTGTCTCGTGTCCATGTCACTGTCCGTGTCCGAGTCCGGTCCGTCATCACGCAGTCGTCGTTTATTTGTGGAAGCCATGTTATTAATTTATGAATTCATCCCCCCTGCTCCCCACCCACCACGGAGTCCAACAAGGGGATGCGTCCAAGCGGAAAATCCAGCAAGGGAGCGCACCAGGGCTACAGGGGGGATATACACCCAGACAATTCCGCACTGCCACTACGGTTTTGTTCAAGTTTGACCCATGAGCCGCAGCCTTCTAGCAGAGCTAGGGCAATACACGACCAGCCGCTTGACTGACGCGGGCCACGCCAGCCTCCCGTCTAGGAGAAGTCCGGGCCAAAGAGGTGTGTTAGTGTGAGGGACCGCAGTCCCTCAGGGACCTCAACCTCCAGGATCCCATTCTCCCCCGACACGGGTTGCCCTGCACGGCAAACGCAGGGGGCCAAGAGAAGGCCACAGAGAAAAGGAAGGGTAGAAAAAGAAGGAATGATGGGGAAAAAGAAGACAGGGAAAGTCCGGTAAGGCAGAGGAAAGGAAGTCAAAACTGCATAGTATACTGGGAGAATTTAAGGGTGAAGAGAATATAGGTGAAAGGACCAATAAGACAGAAACAAGACAAAAGAGAAGAAAAAGGGGTAGGCAACTTGGTCACCCAGCCAGAGAGAGGCATGGGGTCCACCCCCGGCGCGCGGAGCCGAGCCCGTGGGGGCGTGTGTGTGTGCGTGTTATGTGTGATAACAAGCTTTGTGATTTTCAGATCGTAGTGAATGCTAAGCAGCAAACATTGCACAAAGCAATTGCTTGCTGTGAAGTGCAGACTGAGTGTACTGAGCCAGAAAACACTGAGGCAAGAGAGATTGCTCCTCACATGTCTTCCAAGCTCACCCAAACTGATCTGGTCGGGTAAGGGTTGAAAAAATGCATTACTTTGCCACATTCTTACTATCACACTTTCTAACTTCCAAATCGAAAAAATTCCAATTATAATGCACAAATCTCCAACACATGTTTTTTATACTAATAATAGTAATAATGTTAAAAGATCTAATTGATGGGTTTCATGGTGTGTGATGATAACTGATTGCTGTGGCAGGCCTGAGAAAGAAGATTCAGTTGCTGCTGCGTCGGTCTCTGGGAAACACTTAGACCAGCCTTTGCAACAACCTAACCTTCGTAACATACCATTACAATCTATTATGGTACTATAAATATACTGCATGTTATTGCATGTCAACGCACATACACACACACACGCATACACACTGCTGAATCCTAGCCATTCAGTTTTCACTCTCCATCCATTCGACCTGGTGTTATTTTAACATTATCATGCCTATGTGCAGCGAATAGGCCTACTTGTACGAAACTAGCCCTGCGACAAAGTTACTGGCTCTCACAACAAAACATGGCGATGAAATGTCCATCAAAGAGCAGGTTGTATACAATGTGATGAGGTGGAGGTAGTGGAAGATTCTGGCAGTCTGGGGAGATCCAAGCTTCTTGCAAACCATGCCAGTGTTCGTGTTTAAGGGGATAACTTTTTAGTGGAAGCAGCCAATGGCTTACTACTTGTCCAGTGGACCAATAGGGGGCGACACCCTCAAGCGTGGCAGCAAAGGAGGAAACGGTGATTCCAAACGCAAAAGAATTCAGAGAAGCTTCGTAAGCAGCCATGGTTGATGCATTTTTACATGATGACCAAGCCGGTTTGTTCACAGACGATACTGTGACCCGGAACTGATTCCATTTTCTGAAGCTGACTTTTGAGACCCAGCTGGCATGGCTCATCGCGACTCCAGTCCCACCAAGTGCAGTAACTCTACAGTTTGCTTCACCAAGCCCAGATGTGGTGTGTGACATCACAAAGAAAGCAGTCATGTTCTACATCGCAGAAGGGTACATTGCCAAGAAAGTGGGAGAACGTGCTTGTGCAGGTTGGCAAGAGTTGCTCAAGGGATCAAAGACAGGCGCTACACATGAAATTTTTTGTGACCAACAAGCAGTATGAGAACCTGAGAGAGGATGGTCTAGCAAAGAGCTTTTAGGGTTCACTCAGGGAAAATTACTTGGGACATCCAAGAAGTGTGATAACTCGTGCTAAGAGTTATCTTACATGTATTGCAGCACAGACGGCGAAGATGGTGGTAGAAAAATCAAAGCGAAGAAAATGAGTTGGATCGCATATTTTTATTAAAGGAAAATCTTTTCACGTGTTTCCAGCAGATGAAGAAAGATAAGTAATACACAAAAATTTTGTTTACCTAAAGATCTATTTAGACCATTTTGCAACGTAATTTCAGCCGGAAATCTCGACTCAAATATTAGTTTTAACCCGAACCTGAAACATTTTGTGACATGATTTCTCGAGGTTTGCTGTAGGCACATAGGCTTACTCCATAAAATCGGTGGTTATACAGAGTACTAGAGACCACAGGCACAGACACTGAAAAATCTGTCAGGTGTCACTGTCAGTCATTCCCGTCACCGTAGTGTTAAATTGTATAGCAATGACAGCTACTTATATATATCTGTATCTATCTATCTATCTATCTATAAAAGTTTAAACAAAATATCAGTGTCCATGCTAATAAGTTCTTTCATGTAAAGACTATCACTCATAGTCATACACCCCAAAACATACACTCACATCCACACAAATTACATGTCCAGCATGTGAACAGGTGCCCACATAAAAAGTATCTTTTTACCCATCTTTTTACCCTCAGAAACAAGTTGTGTGTGGAGGTCATGGAATTCTGTGGTTTTTGATGAAATGTGCATCAAAGAAACGGTGACGTACAACAAAGGAAAAGACTATGTTGAAGGTCTTGAAGATTTTGGATACATGGGTCGAACACAGTACATTGCAAATCATGCAACTGTTTTCAAGGTCAGAGGCTTAAACCATACCAAGGAAATAACCGGTGGGATATATTTTGTCCTCTGGGCCTACTAAAGCAAAAATGCTGCATGCTCTTTTGCTTGATTGCATTAACAAGTTGACTGCTATTGGACTTGTGAAAATAATTGTTGCAGACCAAGGGTCAAACAATTGGCAGGTCTTCCAGTCATTTTGCAAAGCAAATGACACCAGTCCAATTTTCATTCACAATGGACAGCAGATATTAGTCATGTATGACCCACCCCATTTGCTGAACAATATTCGCAACAACCTCTGCAAGACAGGTTTTGTGTTGAATGATATAGAGGTCAGTTGGAGGTTCATTGCACATCTATACGAGTTTGACAAGCAAAACTCTGTAAGGCTTGCACCCCACCTTTCAGATAAACATGTTAACCTCCCAGCATTTTCCTCCTTGCGCGTTAGATATGCGACTCAGGTTTTGTCCCATTCTGTAGCAGCCGGCATTTCCATTTTGGTGGCTCTTCATGTTCTGCCACCAGCTGCAGGGGCTACTGCAGAGTTTTGGGACAAATTTGACCAGTTGTTCAACTGCTTTAATAGTGGAAATTTGCATTCTGCACAACCAATGAGGCCTGGCATAAGTGCAAAGACACAGCATGTTGAGGTTTAAAAAAACACACACAAAAAAACAACATATTGGCTTGGCTCAACAGTCAGTCTTTCTATGTCTGCTAGATCAACCATGTTGCCTTGTCTCTGAGTGTGGAAAATGGCAATCCAGGCTTTGCCGTTGCTGTGGCAGGATTTGCAGGCTAGCCATGGTGTGAAATTTTTGATGACCAACCGCCTTAATCAGGATTGTGTAGAAAATCTATTTTCTGTAACTCGTGCCAAAGGTGGCAACTGTGACAACCCCAGTGCTGGCCAGTTCAGAAAACATCTTAGCCAGACTCATTGTTTTATTAAAGGGGCAAACGGCAACTGCGAAGCTGACAGTTTCAGTTTTCTGTTAGATCTGCATGCGTGTAAAAAGTTTACAAATTTGTTACTAGAGAGTCACCGGAACAAAATCAACAAGAGCTTGATGCCCAGTGGGCTAACGTTCTCAGTATTGCCATTCCTGCCCCTCGAGAGCCAGCTGCTCGTCTCTGGTTCAAGACAATGTACTTGCATACATTGCAGGATACATTGTCAGGAAGCTTGATAGCGCTGGGTGTTTGTGTGACATGTGCAGTACTCTGTTAACTCTTTCCCTGCCAATCGACGATATATCGTCGATCTGAGCCGCCATGTTCGTGCCAATCGACGATATATCGTCGATTTCATTTTTCCGTTTTGTTTCGTATTTTTGCGCAGTCCAATCCAAGTTTTATTTTAACCAAAGTGAGATAACTCTTTCTCCTTCAATTCTCAATACGAAACGCACTTGTTTTCTTCAAATTGATTCGTTTTTATAGTGTTTTTGTGTATTTTACTAAGCATCGTGATGGATAAACAAATGCCTAGTACGTCAGGTGCTTCGAGTGATATTCGGAGACCAAAAAGAGTGACGAGTGTGCAGGCAACTGAATTTCTTTTGCGAATTATGGAGGACGAAAAGTCGGAGAATAGCAGTGTGTCTGATTCAAGTGATTTTGAGAGTGGAGAAGAAAACAGTGGAGAAAACAGTGGGAGTGGGGCCGGGGGTGATCAAATCGAAAGTGAAAGTTCCGATGATGCCACACCTGTACCTGCTAAAAGAAGCAGAAAGTCTAACAACAGAGGTGCAGCCAGATCAGCAACTGTTAGAGATGATGGAGATAGTAACGATGTCCCTATTTCAAACAACAATGGATGGAGAGAGGCTGCACAAGGAGAAGAAATAGGAACGTCTGTGTTTAGAGAGTGTTACAGTGGCTCTTTGCTTGATTTGCCCCAAACAGCAACACCTTTGGATTTTTTCAAGGAGATCGTCACTGATGACATTCTGGATGATGTACTTGAATTTATAAACAGCTACAGTGAGGTGGTCATGCAGAAGAGCGCCCCTATTAGAAAGCATTCTAGATTGCACCAGTGGAAAGGTGTCACCAAAGGCGATCTCCTCAAGTTCATTGCAGTTGTCATCAACATTGGTATGGATGAAAGGCCCAAAATCAGCGACTATTGGTCCACCAAATGCTTGAAAAACTCCATGGTATGGACAAATGTTTTCCAGGAACGATTTTGAGCTGCTGTTCCATACCATGCTGCACGCTTCAGAACCTGATGCACAGGGACAGTCCAAGATTGAGCCCTTTGTTTCCCGACTGCTCGATCAGTTCAGGAGGTGCTTCTACCCCTACGAAAACCTGAGCATTGACGAGATGGTTATTGGATACAAAGGCAGGTTCAAGCACAAGCAATACAATGCAAGTAAACCAGACAAATATCACATCAAGACATTTGGGCTATGCGACTCTGCAACCGGCTACGTCCTGAACCTTCTCATTTACTTCGGTAAGAACACCGCGTACAATCCAGAACTCGATCCATCTGCAGGACAAGCAATTAAAGTCTTTGATACACTTCTACTACCACTTCAGCACAAACACCATCACATCTACGCAGACAGATTCTACACAACAGCAGCATTGATTCAACATCTTCAGACGAAGGGATACAATTACACAGGCACAGTGCAATCCAATCGGCGTGATTTTCCTCTCCAGTGGAAAGTTCAAAAACTCGGACATAAGGAGTCTGTGTGGCATGCCAAGGAAGATGGCAGTGTTCTGGCCTGCTCATGGAGGGACAAGAAGGCAAAAAAGCCATGCCATATTGTCACCACATTTGGCAATGTCTCAACTGTGGAAAAGGTGGAGGCACGGCAGACGGTCGTCAAGCCATCTGTCATTGATAAGTACAACGTGTCAATGAATGGATGTGACCGCATCGACCAAATGGTCTCATACTACGGCTGCCATGGGAGAAAAACAGTGAAGTGGTGGAAAAAAATATTCACTTGGATCTTGGAAATAGCTCAAGTGAACAGCCACATCCTGTTCAGCCTGGCCCAGCCTGCGGGCCAAAAGCCTGTGCCGTTTGCCATCTTCAAGGAGCAGCTTATTCTACAGCTTGTGGAAACAGCAAGACCACCAACACCTCAGCCACCCATCGCACCAGAGCCCACACTCCTAAAGAAGCCTGGAATGAAGTCCATCAACAGTGCAGAAGAGCGCCTTAGTGGTAACAAACATCTCGTGGATTATGATGGGCACGATCGACAGTGTGTCTATTGCTCCACACAAAAGAAATCGAAAAGGAGCTGCTTTGTCTGCACTGGATGCACTGGAAGGCCCCACCTGTGTGTAAAGGAGTGCTTCTTCAAGTACCACACCATCAGACATATCCAGTAAAACATGAAATGTAAACTAAAGTGATTTGTGTGAAGACTGTAAAGTGTATACCTATCTTCTTTTATCTGAATGGACGCTACATTTTTTTCAAGCGCCACTAGTATTGTGTAAATATAAATAACTCTGCTAATAATCAATATAATTTCAAACTGCAAAGTGCATTTTGATCCTAAGTGAATTTTCTTTCTGGTGTGTGAAGCTGATTGGAATTACTCCTCCAGATATTTTTCATCACTGTGGTATGTAGAAATATTTTTATTTTATTTTATCATTACAAAAATATCAACATACTTTCAAAACACATATTTCAATAATAACATAATCAAATTAACATTTGTGTTTTTTTCTCTTATTCTTCATTCTTTTACCTTTAATTTGATATAAAATATGTCTATTTAACAACTATTATTGAAAGAACAGTAGCTTAAATACCAAAGGTACTGAACTTTCTTTCCGGCGCCAGAAAAATGTCTGGCGCAAACGTGGAAACATGCCTGGCAGGGAAAGAGTTAAAAGGGTCTCCCAGTGGGAGCACCACAGAATTACTACTGTTACACAAACAACATGTATATATTTTTTATTAAAATTTTATAAATTTGTTTGTTTATATTTATAAATAATATGTACTTAATACCGCCAACATTTGGTGGTCCCGACACTGCATAATTCCTGCAATACTAATCAGTCTCGCGTGGCAATGAGAAATGGGGAGTAACTCGTTACGATAAGAGTTGCTTCCCATAAACAGTCCAACTTTCGTTACACATGCTTATTAAAGAGACGACTATCTTGGTATTGATGGTCTTTGGTAATACTGAATAGCTTAACATCATTGCATTGCATTAATTAACCGGTTTGTTGCCAAGTGGTTGCGCACTAATGAATCTATATTAAAGGCAGGCTTGGTGTTTGTTTTTAATGTCACACTTTTTTGCTGGTCAGTTACTGTGTGATAGGTCTTTGTAAGTTTATGAATCGAACATTACATGGTTATTGCTTTAGGTCCAGCGGACTCTTCCGAGCCAAATCAGGACCATAGAGGCACTATCTTAAAATATTATAAAATAAATCAAATCTAAAAAAACCAAGCCTGTTGGTGTTACTCTTAAATATTCAAACAAACTTTCAAACACAACCTCTTGAAAAATCTTTAAATCTGATGTATTAAAAAAACGTTCTCTTGCTTCAAGCAAATCACTAAAATCAGTCTTACCAATACAATCCAACCAACACAAAACAAGGCGACATGATTAATATGCCATAAAACCAATCTCATGTAAAAATTAAAACAGGCGTTGACCACTGCATACTTTAAAAGTCTCTTTGAAAGGTATTGAACCAAAATATGTTTCTCTTGTATCAAACAGATCAGCACATTCAGACATGAAATGGCGAATGGAAAATGATGAATCAAACAGCTTTGGTAATTAATTTGAATGGAAAAAGTATTTACTTGTATTAATAAAACCTGAATGAGTTCGTTTTACTACAAAAGGTTAATGTTTAGGGGTCAGAAACGTACTGCGGCAAGTTTGTTTACATATTGCTAAGCAGAGGATTACACACACCTTGCATCGAGTGCTCAAGTACATTTGTCATCACTTTTTACATAACGGTGTGACGTTATGATCCTTCTTTGCAAAGCTGTACATTCTTTGCACAGTCGTTGCCCCCCCCCCTCCCCCTCGAAGTTGTAATCTTCATAGGCTCATTAAAATACTAATGAAAGCAAAGAGGTGCGGCATCCAATTCAATTGGAGTTGTTTGGCCTACATATTGTGTGAAAGACTGCAAAACAGGATTTGAAATCGGTCGTTAACCCTTTCCCCACCAGCATATTTTACACCCTTTCCCTATCAGCTGGGTGGTTCACACCCGTACACTTTTATATAAATTAAATACTGGCTGGGTAGTTTACACCCGTATACTAGTTAGTATAGTTACATTGTCAAAGCAACCAATTTGGTTTGGCATTTCATTTCAAGAGTGACTTCCCTTTATTACATTTGTGTCCGTTTTGTTTTTTGTTCTGGCAGAGTTCACTGACAGGAACAACGTGTCGCTGCAAGACGGGATGCAGAACCAAAATATGCAAGTGTCTAAAGGGGGGAAACTTGTGCTCATCAGCTTGTGGGTGCGATGTTGCATTTTGCCTCAACAAGACTGAAAAGGCACTTTTTTTGTAACCTGTTCATAGTTTGTTTTTTTTTAAATTCCCCAAACATAGCTATACTTTTTGCAGTATTTCCATCCAACAAGGTTATTGCTTTAGGTCCAGCGGACTCTTCCGAGCCAAATCAGGACCAGAGAGACGTTATCTTAAAATATTATAAAATACAATACAATACAAGGTTATTGCTTTAGGTCCAGCGGACTCTTCCGAGCCAAATCAGGACCAGAGAGACGTTATCTTAAAATATTATAAAATGATTCAAGTCTTAAAAAACAAGGCTGTTACTCTTAAATCCACAAACAAACTTTCACATGACACCTCTTTAAGAGACTTCTTTAAAACTGATGTATTAAAAATATATTCTCTTTCTTCAATCAAATCACTAAATTCAGTCCTAATAAAATCCAAACTAAACAAAACATGTCGATACAATTTATATGCGATAGAACAAACCAACATCATGTAAAAATTGAAACAGATGTTGACCATTACATACTTTAAAAATCTCTTTGAAAGGTATGGAACCAAAATATGTTTCCCTTTCCTCAATCAAATCAGCACATTCAGACATAAAATGGCGAACAGAAAAAGATTGATCACATGCAAAGCACCATGGTGGTTCTTCTCCTTTTAAAAGGAAACTGTGGGTGACATAAGTATGCCCAATATGAAGGCGAGATAACACTGTTTCCTCTCTGCGAGTGGACGCAAAGTTAGGCAAAGAAGTGGACAAATCGGGAAGAATTTGAAATAATTTGTTGTTGACATGGTTAGACCAGTCAGTCTGCCACAGTCGTTTACAATAAGATCCAGTCATACAACGTAGGTCAGAGTAGGGCACAAACTGGAAAATCTCTGGAGGGAAATCGAGATGTAGAGCATCTTTAGCCGCTCTGTCTACTGCAATATTGCCGCGGATGCCCATGTGACCAGGGACCCACATAAAAACTATCTTTTTACCCTCAGAAACAAGTTGTGTATGGAAGTCATGGATCTCTGCCAGAAAAGGGTGTGATATCTTTCTCGTGGAAAGAGCCTGGAGTGCTGACAATGAATCGGACATGATTAAAAATGAGGTTCTTTTGGATTGATAAACTTGTTTCAGAGCTAAATGAATTGCCTTGAGCTCAGCTGTATAAACAGAACAAAAATCAGGTAAACGCTGTTGCAAAGGCTGGTCTAAGTGTCTCTCGGAGACAGACGCAGCAGCAACTGAATCTCCTTTCTTTGACCCGTCTGTAAAAAGTTGTTCATATCCTGGGTATAAAGCACACTGTTCTAAATAAAGTTGGTTATATACGGTTTCGGATGTATTGTTTTTAAGGAAAGCGGACAACTGCCAATTAATGTTTGGGGTACATAATTTCCATGGGGGAGCTTCAGTCCGAAGTTCATCGTCGTTGATGGAAGCAACATCAATGCCTGCTTTTTCCAGATGAGCTTGCATTCTGATGCCAAACGGAGGAATTGTGTTAGGTTTGGCTTCAAATTTCTTAACAAAATCTGGGTTGAAAACACAGTCATAAGCAGGGTTCATAGGATCAGTTTTTAATTTTAAATAGTAATTCATTGACAATTTTGTACGTCTCAGCTCCAGCGGAGGTTCGTTAGCTTCCACGTAAAGGCTTTCACAAGGGGAAGTGCGAAACGCACCCAAAGCAATGCGTAGTGCCTGATGGGCAACTGGATCTAGCATCTTAAGATAAGATTTTCTAGCAGAACCATAGACAATGCAACCATAGTCTAACTTGGATCTAATTAAAGAACGATATAACAGCAATAAAGTTTTCTTGTCAGCACCCCAGTCTGTACCACTGATAACCTTGAGCAAATTGCAGGCCTGTTGACATTTAGTTTTCAAAATTTTCAGATGAGGAATGAAAGATAGCTTTTGATCAAAAATAACACCCAAAAATTTGACTTGTTTGACCGCCTTTATTGGAGTTTTATTGAGGAGAATAGTAGGGTCTTGAATAATTCCCCGGTGCTGGGAAAAGTGAATACATTCAGTTTTTGCTTCAGAAAATTTAAAACCATTTTGTAAAACCCAGTCTTCAACGGCCTTGACACATAACTGTAGCTGACGTTCTGCAGATGCCAAAGTTTTACCTTTGGCTACCAATGCAAAATCGTCGACAAATAAAGAATTGTCAATTCCCCGTTTAACGGAACGAACAATGTTATTTATTTTAATATTAAACAGCAAGGGAGACAAGATGCTACCCTGAGGCACTCCCATCTCCTGTTCTCTCGTAGCTGACAAAGATCCCCCAACCTTAACCTGAAAAATTCTGTCTGTTAGAAAATTGGATATAAACAGAGGTAAATGTCCCTTCAAACCCATTTCTTGTAAATCTGAAAGAATGCCATATTTCCATGTGGTATCATAAGCTTTTTCCAAATCAAACATGATGGCAACGACATGTTCACCCTGGACGAACGCGTTACGGATAAAAGTTTCCAGTCGCACCAGGTGGTCAACAGTACTTCGACCACTTCGAAAGCCACACTGAGTGTTGGATAAGATATTATTGGTTTCGAGATACCACAGTAAACGAGAATAAACCATTCTTTCCAGTGTCTTGCATAAGCAAGACGTTAAGGCTATTGGTCTATAGTTTGTCGGGTTAGTATGGTCTTTGCCAGGTTTAGGGATGGGTACAATAATGGCCTTTCTCCAGGAGGGAGGAAAGGTGCCAGTGATCCAGAGCTGATTGAAGATGTCCAGCAGTTGAGACCGTGAGTACCTTGTTAAATGTCTGAGAAATTGATAATGTACATCATCCGGTCCAACTGCTGAATCTGCACTTTTGTTAATTGCATCATCAATTTCGACTAATGAAAACGGAATGTTGTAATCTTCAGAATTATCGGAGGTAAAATGTAACTGTTGTTTTTCTTTACGGTTTTAACTGTTTGAAAAGGGACAGAATAATTTTCAGAGGAAGAATTTGCAGCAAAAGAAGAAGCCAAAAGATCAGCTACTAATTTTTTATCTCCGATTACGTCACCCTGCACAGTAAGGCATGGGCTCACCTGTTTGTTACTTCTATTTTTGAGTTTGCGGACTACTTTCCACACCTTCGACAGTTTCGCTTTTGAATTAAGAGTGGAGCAGAAACCTCTCCACGATTCCTTTCTCTTTCGTTTGAAGAGCTGTCGGCATTGCGCTCGCAAACGTTGGTGGTTTTGTTTATTTTCAGTGCTTGGGTGTAAAAACATAGTTCTTAAAGCTTTTTTACGAGCTTGCTGAAGTTTTCTACATTCATCGTCAAACCAGGGTTTTTTAAGTGTGTGAGGGTTTGACGAAGTTTGCGGAATGGACTCCTTGGCACTGTTAATAACTATGTCAGTATAAAGCTGTATTGGATCTAAGGCATTTGAAAATTCCTGGATCTTAGCACGTAGCTGGGCCTCAGACAGGTTAGAAAACAGACTCCAGTTAGCTTGTTTCAGTTTCCACCTGCCATGAGTTTGCTCAAGGTTATCTGAATCATGTTTTAATAAAACCGGGAAATGGTCGCTGCCATGGAGATCTTCTAAAACTGTCCATTTAAAATCCAAAAGTAAGGAGGGATCACAGATCGATATATCAATGTGGGACAAAGAAGCAGTTCTAGAACAGGAAAAAGTTGGAGCACCCTCGTTCAAAGTTACTAGGTTTAACGAGTCTAAAATGTCTTCAATTATTTTACCCTGAGAATCGGTACGATCACTACCCCACAGGGGAGAGCGTCCATTAAAATCTCCCAACAACAAAAAAGGGGGAGGTAACTGTTGGACCAAATTCTCAAGTTCACTTTTAGTTACATTTATTGATGGTGACAAATATAGAGAACAAACTGTGAGGGATTTAAAAAGAGATACTCTAGCTGCAACTGCTGGTAAACTTGTATTAAGTAAAATTGGATTAAATGGGACATTTCTATGGATAAAGAGTGAAACGCCTCTAGAAGATAAACAATCTAGAGAGGAATAATCAGTAATATCTATAGGATGTTTTTCTGACAGGAGAGTTTCCTGAAGGGCCAATACTTCAGGTCGATGCTCTGTCAGCAGACAGCATAGCTCCTCATAATTTGCCCTTATCCCTCGGATGTTCCATTGTAAAATGGACATAAAAATTAAGTAAAAGAATGCTAAAATTTTCATCTCCAAGAGCACAATTACGTCTCTTTATCTTTTGGACCCTCGTCCATCTCTTCATGTTCCATCAACCCCCCGAAACGGTTCTCCGTTTCGAGAGGCTGCTGGGGCTTGGAAGAAAGGGGTCCGGGCCTTTGATTCTTTGTCAAAGACCCGGAACCCGAGCTGCCAGCGGACTTCCTCCCCCTCTCCCCAGCTCCAGATTTTATATCTTCCCTCTCCCCTTCACCCCTGCCAATCTTTCCCTCTCCTCCTCTGACGCTCTTCTGCTGGGTAACTAGGATTTTAGTCGCCCCAGCAACTACCCGGTCGCTAAAACCGGTCGTTGCTGGTGCGGTGGCATGAGGCCTAGCCTCCTTCGTGGCAGGAGTGACGGCTTTTGGCGCGGCCGTCTGCGCGCTTGGAGTGACGGTTTTTGACGTGCCCGTCGGCACGTTCTCCAGTGGAATCGGTGGGGCTGGAGAAACCCCCTTCTGGGCAAACAACGCGAGCATCTTTTCTAAAGCATCCATCCGTTTGCACAACATGTCCAAGATCTGTGTTATTTTACTCATGGCAGTGTCCAATTGCGGGTGTGTGCTAGCTTCCACATGAGATGTGGAACCCACCACAGACGCAAAGGACCTCTCTTTCAGAACTGGCCTACTTTGGAGAACTTTTTTCCTTGCGTCGCCAAAGGAGCAACTCTCAGTGGCCCGCACCTTTTGGATTTCCAGCTCCAACTGCCACTGAGGACAGTCTTTGGAGCTGGACGAATGATTCCCGGCGCAATTCACACAGCAAATCGGATTTTTGCATTCGTTTTCGTGTTTCTCTTTACCACAATCACGACATATTTCCTTGCTTTTACAGTTCTTGCTACCGTGACCAAATCTTTGGCACCGGTAGCATCGCAACGGTGATGGTACAAACGGCGTCACCTTCACCCTAAGGTACCCCACCTTGAGTGACTCCGGCAACTTGGCCATAGCGAAGGTCACAAAAAGTGTGTTGGTGGGGATACGTTGGGATCCCTTGGTGACGAAGACCCGCTGGACTGCTGTGACCCCCTGGCTGGAGAGCTCACCACGGATTTCCAATTCTGACATGTCGATCAAATCCTGACATCGGATGACTCCCTTGGAGGAATTCAACCGTCCATGCACAGAAACTTTGATTTGTCTATCAACGAAGACAGTCGAATCCCTCTTCAGCAGACTATCCGATGCCCTTTTGGTTGAGCACTCCACCAGGTAGGCCCCAGATCTAAGTTTTTTCACATCTTTGAACCCGATTGTGCAAACGGATTGAAAACCCTTCTGTATTGCGAACGGAGACACTGTCTGACAGCTTGCCTAGTGGCATAGCCGGATCCGCCCCCTCTACAACCAAAAAACGAGGCCAGGCCCCTTCTACCCCCGATGCACAAGCTTTCTGTCTCGTGTCTATGTCACTGTCCGTGTCCGGTCCGTCATCACGCAGTCGTCGTTTATTAGTTGAAGCCATGTTATTAATTTATGAATTCATCCCCCCTGCTCCCCACCCACCACGGAGTCCAACAAGGGGATGCGTCCAAGCGGAAAATCCAGCAAGGGAGCGCACCAGGGCTACAGGGGGGATATACACCCAGACAATCCCGCACTGCCACTACGGTTTTGTTCAAGTTTGACCCATGAGCCGCAGCCTTCTAGCAGAGCTAGGGCAATACACGACCAGCCGCTTGACTGACGCGGGCCACGCCAGCCTCCCGTCTAGGAGAAGTCCGGGCCAAAGAGGTGTGTTAGTGTGAGGGACCGCAGTCCCTCAGTGACCTCAACCTCCAGGATCCCATTCTCCCCCGACACGGGTTGCCCTGCACGGCAAACGCAGGGGGCCAAGAGAAGGCCACAGAGAAAAAGAAGGGTAGAAAAAGAAGGAATGATGGGGAAAAAGAAGACAGGGAAAGTCCGGTAAGGCAGAAGAAAGGGAGTCAAAACTGCATAGTATACTGGGAGAATTTAAGGGTGAAGAGAATATAGGTGAAAGGACCAATAAGACAGAAACAAGACAAAAGAGAAGAAAAAGGGGTAGGCAACTTGGTCACCCAGCCAGAGAGAGGCATGGGGTCCACCCCCGGCGCGCGGAGCCGAGCCCGTGGGGGCAGTATTTCCATCCAGGAAATGCAACAAAATGGCCTTAAAATGTGTGACTGGGCCTCGGACTGGGAGACAGCTGTGGCAGGCCTGAGAAAGAAGATTCAGTTGCTGCTTAGTCGGTCTCTGGGAAACACTTAGACCAGCCTTTGCAACAACCTAACCTTCGTAACATACCATTACAATCTATTATGATACTATAAATATACTGCATGTTATTGCATGTCAACGCACATACACACACACACGCATACACACTGCTGAATCCTAGCCATCCAGTTTTCACTCTCCATCCATTCGACCTGGTGTTATTTTTTTTAAATTCCCCAAACATAGCTATACTTTTTGCAGTATTTCCATCCAGGAAATGCAACAAAATGGCCTTAAAATGTGCGACTACAATACAATACAAGGTTATTGCTTTAGGTCCAGCGGACTCTTCCGAGCCAAATCAGGACCAGAGAGACGTTATCTTAAAATATTATAAAATGATTCAAGTCTTAAAAAACAAGCCTGTTACTCTTAAATACACAAACAAACTTTCACATGACACCTCTTTAAGAGACTTCTTTAAAACTGATGTATTAAAAATATATTCTCTTTCTTCAATCAAATCACTAAATTCAGTCCTAATAAAATCCAAACTAAACAAAACATGTCGATACAATTTATATGCGATAGAACAAACCAACATCATGTAAAAATTGAAACAGATGTTGACCATTACATACTTTAAAAATCTCTTTGAAAGGTATGGAACCAAAATATGTTTCCCTTTCCTCAATCAAATCAGCACATTCAGACATAAAATGGCGAACGGAAAAAGATTGATCACAGGCAAAGCACCATGGTGGTTCTTCTCCTTTTAAAAGGAAACTGTGGGTGACATAAGTATGCCCAATATGAAGGCGAGATAACACTGTTTCTTCTTTGCGAGTGGATGCAAAGTTAGGCAAAGAAGTGGACAAATCGGGAAGAATTTGAAATAATTTGTTGTTGACATGGTTAGACCAGTCAGTCTGCCACAGTCGTTTACAATAAGATCCAGTCATACAACGTAGGTCAGAGTAGGGCACAAACTGGAAAATCTCTGGAGGGAAATCGAGATGCAGAGCATCTTTAGCCGCCCTGTCTACTGCAATATTGCCGCGGATACCCATGTGACCAGGGACCCACATAAAAACTATCTTTTTACCCTCAGAAACAAGTTGTGTATGGAGGTCATGGATCTCTGCCAGAAAAGGGTGTGATATCTTTCTCGTGGAAAGAGCCTGAAGTGCTGACAATGAATCAGACATGATTAAAAATGAGGTTCTTTTGGATTGATAAACTTGTTTCAGAGCTAAATGAATTGCCTTGAGCTCAGCTGTATAAACAGAACAAAAATCAGGTAAACGCTGTTGCAAAGGCTGGTCTAAGTGTCTCCCGGAGACAGACGCAGCAGCAACTGAATCTCCTTTCTTTGACCCGTCTGTAAAAAGTTGTTCATATCCTGGGTATAAAGCGCACTGTTCTAAATAAAGTTGGTTATATACGGTTTCGGATGTATTGTTTTTAAGGAAAGCGGACAACTGCCAATTAATGTTTGGGATACATAATTTCCATGGGGGGGCTTCAGTCCGAAGCTCATCGTCGTTGATGGAAGCAACATCAATGCCTGCTTTTTCCAGATGAGCTTGCATTCTGATGCCAAACGGAGGGATTGTGTTAGGTTTGGCTTCAAATTTCTGAACAAAATCTGGGTTGAAAACACAGTCATAAGCAGGGTTCATAGGATCAGTTTTTAATTTTAAATAGTAATTCATTGACAATTTTGTACGTCTCAGCTCCAGCGGGGGTTCGTTAGCTTCCACGTAAAGGCTTTCACAAGGGGAAGTGCGAAACGCACCCAAAGCAATGCGTAGTGCCTGATGGGCAACTGGATCTAGCATCTTAAGATAAGATTTTCTAGCAGAACCATAAACAATGCAACCATAGTCTAACTTGGATCTAATTAAAGAACGATATAACAGCAATAAAGTTTTCTTGTCAGCACCCCAGTCTGTACCACTGATAACCTTGAGCAAATTGCAGGCCTGTTGACATTTAGTTTTCAAAATTTTCAGATGAGGAATGAAAGATAGCTTTTGATCAAAAATAACACCCAAAAATTTGACTTGTTGGACCGCCTTTATTGGAGTTTTATTGAGGAGAATAGTAGGGTCTTGAATAATTCCCCGGTGCTGGGAAAAGTGAATACATTCAGTTTTTGCTTCCGAAAATTTAAAACCATTTTGTAAAACCCAGTCTTCAACGGCCTTGACACATAACTGTAGCTGACGTTCTGCAGATGCCAAAGTTTTACCTTTGGCTACTAACGCAAAATCGTCAACAAACAAAGAATTGTCAATTCCCCGTTTAACGGAACGAACAATATTATTTATTTTAATATTAAACAGCAAGGGAGACAAGATGCTACCCTGAGGCACTCCCATCTCCTGTTCCCTCATATCTGACAAAGATCCCCCAACCTTAACCTGAAAGAGTCTGTCCGTTAGAAAATTGGATATAAACAGAGGTAAATGTCCCTTCAAACCCATTTCTTGTAAATCTGAAAGAATGCCATATTTCCATGTGGTGTCATAAGCTTTTTCCAAATCAAACATGATGGCAACGACATGTTCACCCTGGACGAACGCGTTACGAATAAAAGTTTCCAGTCGCACCAGGTGGTCAACAGTACTTCGACCACTTCGAAAGCCACACTGAGTGTTGGATAAAATATTATTTGTTTCTAGATACCACAATAAGCGAGAATAAACCATTCTTTCCAGCGTCTTGCATAAGCAAGACGTTAAGGCTATTGGTCTATAGTTTGTCGGGTTAGTATGGTCTTTGCCAGGTTTAGGGATGGGTACAATAATGGCCTTTCTCCAGGAGGGAGGAAAGGTGCCAGTGATCCAGAGCTGATTGAAGATGTCCAGCAGTTGAGACCGTGAGTACCTTGTTAAATGTCTGAGAAATTGATAATGTACATCATCCGGTCCAACTGCTGAATCTACACTTTTGTTAATTGCATCGTCAAGCTCGACTAATGAAAACGGAATGTTGTAATCTTCAGAATTATTGGAGGTAAAATTTAACTGTTGTTTTTCTTTACGGGTTTTAACTGTTTGAAAAGGGACAGAATAATTTTCAGAGGAAGAATTTGCAGCAAAAGAAGAAGCCAAAAGATCGGCTACTAATTTTTTATCTCCGATTACGTCACCCTGCACAGTAAGGCATGGGCTCACCTGTTTGTTACTTCTATTTTTGAGTTTGCGGACTACTTTCCACACCTTCGACAGTTTCGCTTTCGAATTAAGCGTGGAGCAGAAACCTCTCCACGATTCCCTTCTCTTTCGTTTGAAGAGCTGTCGGCATTGCGCTCGCAAACGTTGGTGGTTTTGTTTATTTTCAGTGCTTGGGTGTAAAAACATAGTTCTTAAGGCTTTTTTACGAGCTTGCTGAAGTTTTCTACATTCATCGTCAAACCAGGGTTTTTTAAGTGTGTGAGGGTTTGACGAAGTTTGCGGAATGGACTCCTTGGCACTGTTAATAACTATGTCGGTATAAAGCTGTATTGGATCTAAGGCATTTGAAAATTCCTGTTTCTTAGCACGTAGCTGGGCCTCAGACAGGTTAGAAAACAGACTCCAGTTAGCTTGTTTCAGTTTCCACCTGCCATGAGTTTGCTCAAGGTTATCTGAATCATGTTTTAATAAAACCGGGAAATGGTCGCTGCCATGGAGATCTTCTAAAACTGTCCATTTAAAATCCAAAAGTAACGAGGGATCACAGATTGATATATCAATGTGGGACAAAGAAGCAGTTCTAGAACAAGAAAAAGTTGGAGCACCCTCGTTCAAAGTTATTAGGTTTAACGAGTCTAAAATATCTTCAATTATTTTACCCTGAGAATCGGTACGATCACTACCCCACAGGGGAGAGCGTCCATTAAAATCTCCCAACAACAAAAAAGGGGGAGGTAACTGTTGGACCAAATTCTCAAGTTCACTTTTAGTTACATTTATTGATGGTGTCAAATATAGAGAACAAACTGTGAGGGATTTCAAAAGAGATACTCTAGCTGCAACTACTGGTAAACTTGTATTAAGTAAAATTGGATTAAATGGGACATTTCTATGGATAAAGAGTGAAACGCCTCTAGAAGATAAACAATCTAGAGAGGAATAACCAGTAATATCTATAGGATGTTTTTCTGACAGGAGAGTTTCCTGAAGGGCCAATACTTCAGGTCGATGCTCTGTCAGCAGACAGCAGAGCTCCTCATAATTTGCCCTTATCCCTCGGATGTTCCATTGTAAAATGGACATAAAAATTAAGTAAAAGAATGCTAAAAGTTTCATCTCCGAGAGCACAATTATGTCTCTGTATCTTTTGGACC
Organism: Oncomelania hupensis; assembly: GCA_036898135.1. Classification (NCBI taxonomy): domain Eukaryota; kingdom Metazoa; phylum Mollusca; class Gastropoda; order Littorinimorpha; family Pomatiopsidae; genus Oncomelania; species Oncomelania hupensis. Next base: position 104,691 of record JBAHVR010000243.1, on the reverse strand, counting down.
CTCGTCCATCTCTTCATGTTCCATCAACCCCCCGAAACGGTTCTCCGTTTCGAGAGGCTGCTGGGGCTTGGAAGAAAGGGGTCCGGGCCTTTGATTCTTTGTCAAAGACCCGGAACCCGAGCTGCCAGCGGACTTCCTCCCCCTCTCCCCAGCACCAGATTTTATATCTTCCCTCTCCCCTTCACCCCTGCCAATCTTTCCCTCTCCTCCTCTGACGCTCTTCTGCTGGGTAACTAGGATTTTAGTCGCCCCAGCAACTACCCGGTCGCTAAAACCGGTCGTTGCTGGTGCGGTGGCATGAGGCCTAGCCTCCTTCGTGGCAGGAGTGACGGCTTTTGGCGCGGCCGTCTGCGCGCTTGGAGTGACGGTTTTTGACGTGCCCGTCGTCACGTTCTCCAGTGGATTCGGTGGGGCTGGAGAAACCCCCTTCTGGGCAAACAAAGCAAGCATCTTTTCGAGAGTATCCATCCGTTTGCACAACGTTTCCAAAATCTGTGTTATTTTACTCACGGCAGTGTCCATTGTCGGGTGTGCGCTAGGTTCCACATGAGATGTGGAACCCGCCACAGCCGCAAAGGACCTCTCTTTAAGCACCGGCCTACTTGCAAGAACTTTTTTCCTTGCGTCGCCAAAGGAGCAACTCTCAGTGGCCCGCACCTTTTGGATTTCCAGCTCCAACTGCCACTGAGGACAGTCTTTGGAGCTGGACGAATGATTCCCGGCGCAATTCACACAGCAAATCGGATTTTTGCATTCGTTTTCGTGTTTCTCTTTACCACAATCACGACATATTTCCTTGCTTTTACAGTTCTTGCTACCGTGACCAAATCTTTGGCACCGGTAGCATCGCAACGGTGATGGTACAAACGGCGTCACCTTCACCCTAAGGTACCCCACCTTGAGTGACTCCGGCAATTTGGCCATAGCGAAGGTCACAAAAAGTGTGTTGGTGGGGATACGTTGGGATCCCTTGGTGACGAAGACCCGCTGGACTGCTGTGACCCCCTGGCTGGAGAGCTCACCACGGATTTCCAATTCTGACATGTCGATCAAATCCTGACATCGGATGACTCCCTTGGAGGAATTCAACCGTCCATGCACAGAAACTTTGATTTGTCTATCAACGAAGACAGTCGAATCCCTCTTTAGAAGACTATCCGATGCCCTTTTGGTTGAGCACTCCACCAGGTAGGCCCCAGATCTAAGTTTTTTCACATCTTTGAACCCGATTGTGCAAACGGATTGAAAACCCTTCTGTATTGCGAACGGAGACAGCTTGCCTAGTGGCATAGCCGGATCCGCCCCCTCTACAACCAAAAAACGAGGCCAGGCCCCTTCTACCCCCGATGCACAAGCTTTCTGTCTCGTGTCCATGTCACTGTCCGTGTCCGAGTCCGGTCCGTCATCACGCAGTCGTCGTTTATTTGTGGAAGCCATGTTATTAATTTATGAATTCATCCCCCCTGCTCCCCACCCACCACGGAGTCCAACAAGGGGATGCGTCCAAGCGGAAAATCCAGCAAGGGAGCGCACCAGGGCTACAGGGGGGATATACACCCAGACAATCCCGCACTGCCACTACGGTTTTGTTCAAGTTTGACCCATGAGCCGCAGCCTTCTAGCAGAGCTAGGGCAATACACGACCAGCCGCTTGACTGACGCGGGCCACGCCAGCCTCCCGTCTAGGAGAAGTCCGGGCCAAAGAGGTGTGTTAGTGTGAGGGACCGCAGTCCCTCAGGGACCTCAACCTCCAGGATCCCATTCTCCCCCGACACGGGTTGCCCTGCACGGCAAACGCAGGGGGCCAAGAGAAGGCCACAGAGAAAACGAAGAGTAGAAAAAGAAGGAGTGATGGGGAAAAAGAAGACAGGGAAAGTCCGGTAAGGCAGAAGAAAGGGAGTCAAAACTGCATAGTATGTTGGGAGAATTTAAGGGTGAAGAGAATATAGGTGAAAGGACCAATAAGACAGAAACAAGACAAAAGAGAAGAAAAAGGAGTAGGCAACTTTGTCACCCAGCCAGAGAGAGGCATGGGGTCCACCCCCGGCGCGCGGAGCCGAGCCCGTGGGGGCAAATGTGCGACTGGGCCTCGGACTGGGAGACAGCTGGCGAGAGGACGGTCTTCGGGACCAGGGGGGGAATCCGCCAAGTTGCGGGGTCCCCCACACTGGGCCTTGGACTATTCTCAGTCAGACATGAGATTTTGCCATTTTTTTTCCAGAAATCCGTTTTGTTTTTTGTTCTGGCAGAGTTCACTGACAGGAACAACATGTCGCTGCAAGACGGGATGCAGAACCAAAATATGCAAGTGTCTAAAGGGGGGAAAACTTGTGCTCATCAGCTTGTGGGTGCGATGTCGCATTTTGCCTCAACAAGACTGAAAAGGCACTTTTTTGTAACCTGTTCATAGTTGTTTTTTTTTTTTTAAATTCCCCAAACATAGCTATACTTTTTGCAGTATTTCCATCCAGGAAATGCAACAAAATGGCCTTAAAATGTGCGACTGGGCCTCGGACTGGGAGACAGCTGGCGAGAGGACGGTCTTCGGGACCAGGGGGGGAATCCGCCAAGTTGCGGGGTCCCCCACACTGGGCCTTGGACTATTCTCAGTCAGACATGATATTTTGCCATTTTTTTTCCAGAAATCCGTTTTGTTTTTTGTTCTGGCAGAGTTCACTGACAGGAACAACATGTCGCTGCAAGACGGGATGCAGAACCAAAATATGCAAGTGTCTAAAGGGGGGAAACTTGTGCTCATCTGCTTGTGGGTACAATACAATACAAGGTTATTGCTTTAGGTCCAGCGGACTCTTCCGAGCCAAATCAGGACCAGAGAGACGTTATCTTAAAATATTATCAAATGATTCAAGTCTTAAAAAACGAGCCTGTTACTCTTAAATACACAAACAAACTTTCACATGACACCTCTTTAAGAGACTTCTTTAAAACTGATGTATTAAAAATATATTCTCTTTCATCAATCAAATCACTAAATTCAGTCCTAATAAAATCCAAACTAAACAAAACATGTCGATACAATTTATATGCGATAGAACAAACCAACATCATGTAAAAATTGAAACAGATGTTGACCATTACATACTTTAAAAATCTCTTTGAAAGGTATGGAACCAAAATATGTTTCCCTTTCCTCAATCAAATCAGCACATTCAGACATAAAATGGCGAACAGAAAAAGATTGATCACATGCAAAGCACCATGGTGGTTCTTCTCCTTTTAAAAGGAAACTGTGGGTGACATAAGTATGCCCAATATGAAGGCGAGATAACACTGTTTCCTCTCTGCGAGTGGACGCAAAGTTAGGCAAAGAAGTGGACAAATCGGGAAGAATTTGAAATAATTTGTTGTTGACATGGTTAGACCAGTCAGTCTGCCACAGTCGTTTACAATAAGATCCAGTCATACAACGTAGGTCAGAGTAGGGCACAAACTGGAAAATCTCTGGAGGGAAATCGAGATGTAGAGCATCTTTAGCCGCTCTGTCTACTGCAATATTGCCGCGGATGCCCATGTGACCAGGGACCCACATAAAAACTATCTTTTTACCCTCAGAAACAAGTTGTGTATGGAGGTCATGGATCTCTGCCAAAAAAGGGTGTGATATCTTTCTCGTGGAAAGAGCCTGAAGTGCTGACAATGAATCGGACATGATTAAAAATGAGGTTCTTTTGGATTGATAAACTTGTTTCAGAGCTAAATGAATTGCCTTGAGCTCGGCTGTGTAAACGGAACAAAAATCAGGTAAACGCTGTTGCAAAGGCTGGTCTAAGCGCCTCTCGGAGACAGACGCAGCAGCAACTGAATCTCCTTTCTTCGACCCGTCTGTAAAAAGTTGTTCATATCCTGGGTATAATGCACACTGTTCTAAATAAAGTTGGTTATATACGGTTTCAGAGGTATTGTTTTTAAGGAAAGCGGACAACTGCCAATTAATGTTTGGGGTACATAATTTCCATGGGGGAGCTTCAGTCCGAAGTTCATCGTCGTTGATGGAAGCAACATCAATGCCTGCTTTTTCCAGATGAACTTGCATTCTGATGCCAAACGGAGGGATTGTGTTAGGTTTGGCTTCAAATTTCTGAACAAAATCTGGGTTGAAAACACAGTCATAAGCAGGGTTCATAGGATCAGTTTTTAATTTTAAATAGTAATTCATTGACAATTTTGTACGTCTCAGCTCCAGCGGAGGTTCGTTAGCTTCCACGTAAAGGCTTTCACAAGGGGAAGTGCGAAATGCACCCAAAGCAATGCGTAGTGCCTGATGGGCAACTGGATCTAGCATCTTAAGATAAGATTTTCTAGCAGAACCATAGACAATGCAACCATAGTCTAACTTGGATCTAATTAAAGAACGATATAACAGCAATAAAGTTTTCTTGTCAGCACCCCAGTCTGTACCACTGATAACCTTGAGCAAATTGCAGGCCTGTTGACATTTAGTTTTCAAAATTTTCAGATGAGGAATGAAAGATAGCTTTTGATCAAAAATAACACCCAAAAATTTGACTTGTTTGACCGCCTTTATTGGAGTTTTATTGAGGAGAATAGTAGGGTCTTGAATAATTCCCCGGTGCTGGGAAAAGTGAATACATTCAGTTTTTGCTTCAGAAAATTTAAAACCATTTTGTAAAACCCAGTCTTCAACAGCCTTGACACATAACTGTAGCTGACGTTCTGCAGATGCCAAAGTTTTACCTTTGGCTACCAATGCAAAATCGTCGACAAATAAAGAATTGTCAATTCCCCGTTTAACGGAACGAACAATGTTATTTATTTTAATATTAAACAGCAAGGGAGACAAGATGCTACCCTGAGGCACTCCCATCTCCTGTTCTCTCGTATCTGACAAAGATCCCCCAACCTTAACCTGAAAAATTCTGTCTGTTAGAAAATTGGATATAAACAGAGGTAAATGTCCCTTCAAACCCATTTCTTGTAAATCTGAAAGAATGCCATATTTCCATGTGGTATCATAGGCTTTTTCCAAATCAAACATGATGGCAACGACATGTTCACCCTGGACGAACGCGTTACGGATAAAAGTTTCCAGTCGCACCAGGTGGTCAACAGTACTTCGACCACTTCGAAAGCCACACTGAGTGTTGGATAAGATATTATTGGTTTCGAGATACCACAGTAAACGAGAATAAACCATTCTTTCCAGTGTCTTGCATAAGCAAGACGTTAAGGCTATTGGTCTATAGTTTGTCGGGTTAGTATGGTCTTTGCCAGGTTTAGGGATGGGTACAATAATGGCCTTTCTCCAGGAGGGAGGAAAGGTGCCAGTGATCCAGAGCTGATTGAAGATGTCCAGCAGTTGAGACCGTGAGTACCTTGTTAAATGTCTGAGAAATTGATAATGTACATCATCCGGTCCAACTGCTGAATCTGCACTTTTGTTAATTGCATCATCAAGTTCGACTAATGAAAACGGAATGTTGTAATCTTCAGAATTATCGGAGGTAAAATGTAACTGTTGTTTTTCTTTACGGGTTTTAACTGTTTGAAAAGGGACAGAATAATTTTCAGAGGAAGAATTTGCAGCAAAAGAAGAAGCCAAAAGATCAGCTACTAATTTTTTATCTCCGATTACGTCACCATGCACAGTAAGGCATGGGCTCACCTGTTTGTTACTTCTATTTTTGAGTTTGCGGACTACTTTCCACACCTTCGACAGTTTCGCTTTTGAAGTAAGCGTGGAGCAGAAACCTCTCCACGATTCCTTTCTCTTTCGTTTGAAGAGCTGTCGGCATTGCGCTCGCAAACGTTGGTGGTTTTGTTTATTTTCAGTGCTTGGGTATAAAAACATAGTTCTTAAAGCTTTTTTACGAGCTTGCTGAAGTTTTCTACATTCATCGTCAAACCAGGGTTTTTTAAGTGTGTGAGGGTTTGACGAAGTTTGCGGAATGGACTCCTTGGCACTGTTAATAACTATGTCAGTATAAAGCTGTATTGGATCTAAGGCATTTGAAAATTCCTGTTTCTTAGCACGTAGCTGGGCCTCAGACAGGTTAGAAAACAGACTCCAGTTAGCTTGTTTCAGTTTCCACCTGCCATGAGTTTGCTCAAGGTTATCTGAATCATGTTTTAATAAAATCGGGAAATGGTCGCTGCCATGGAGATCTTCTAAAACTGTCCATTTAAAATCCAAAAGTAAGGAGGGATCACAGATCGATATATCAATGTGGGACAAAGAAGCAGTTCTAGAACAGGAAAAAGTTGGAGCACCCTCGTTCAAAGTTACTAGGTTTAACGAGTCTAAAATGTCTTCAATTATTTTACCCTGAGAATCGGTACGATCACTACCCCACAGGGGAGAGCGTCCATTAAAATCTCCCAACAACAAAAAAGGGGGAGGTAACTGTTGGACCAAATTCTCAAGTTCACTTTTAGTTACATTTATTGATGGTGTCAAATATAGAGAACAAACTGTGAGGGATTTAAAAAGAGATACTCTAGCTGCAACTGCTGGTAAACTTGTATTGAGTAAAATTGGGTTAAATGGGACGTTTCTATGAATAAAAAGTGAAACGCCTCTAGAAGATAGACAATCAATAGACGAATAACCAGTAATATCTATAGGATGTTTTTCTGACAGGAGAGTTTCCTGAAGGGCCAATACTTCAGGTCGATGCTCTGTCAGCAGACAGCATAGCTCCTCATAATTTGCCCTTATCCCTCGGATGTTCCATTGTAAAATGGACATAAAAATTAAGTAAAAGAATGCTAAAATTTTCATCTCCGAGAGCACAATTACGTGTCTTTATCTTTTGGACCCTCGTCCATCTCTTCATGTTCCATCAACCCCCCGAAACGGTTCTCCGTTTCGAGAGGCTGATTGTGCTTGGAAGAAAGGGGTCCGGGCCTTTGATTTTTGGCCAAAGCCCCGGAACCCGAACTGCCAGCCGACTTCTTCCCCCTCTCCCCAGCACCGGACTTTGCATCCTCCCTCTCCCCCTCACCCCTGCCAATCTTTCCCTCTCCTCCTCTGACGCTCTTCTGCTGAGCGACTAGCATCTTTGCCGCCCCAGCAACTACCCGGTCGCTAAAACCGGTCGTTGCTGGTGCGGTGGCATGAGGCCTAGCCTCCTTTGAAGCAGTTGTGACGGCTTTTGTCACGGCCGTCGGCGTGTTGTGGGTGACGGGTGGGGACGTGCCCGTCGGCACGTTCTCCAGTGGATTCGGTGGGGCTGGAGAAACCCCCTTCTGGGCAAACAAAGCAAGCATCTTTTCGAGAGTATCCATCCGTTTGCACAACGTTTCCAAAATCTGTGTTATTTTACTCATGGCAGTGTCCATTGTCGGGTGTGCGCTAGGTTCCACATGAGATGTGGAACCCGCCACAGCCGCAAAGGACCTCTCTTTAAGCACCGGCCTACTTGCAAGAACTTTTTTCCTGGCGTCGCCAAAGGAGCAACTCTCAGTGGCCCGCACCTTTTGGATTTCCAGCTCCAACTGCCACTGAGGACAGTCTTTGGAGCTGGACGAATGATTCCCGGCGCAATTCACACAGCAAATCGGATTTTTGCATTCGTTTTCGTGTTTCTCTTTACCACAATCACGACATATTTCCTTGCTTTTACAGTTCTTGCTACCGTGACCAAATCTTTGGCACCGGTAGCATCGCAACGGTGATGGTACAAACGGCGTCACCTTCACCCTAAGGTACCCCACCTTGAGTGACTCCGGCAATTTGGCCATAGCGAAGGTCACAAAAAGTGTGTTGGTGGGGATACGTTGGGATCCCTTGGTGACGAAGACCCGCTGGACTGCTGTGACCCCCTGGCTGGAGAGCTCACCACGGATTTCCAATTCTGACATGTCGATCAAATCCTGACATCGGATGACTCCCTTGGAGGAATTCAACCGTCCATGCACAGAAACTTTGATTTGTCTATCAACGAAGACAGTCGAATCCCTCTTTAGAAGACTATCCGATGCCCTTTTGGTTGAGCACTCCACCAGGTAGGCCCCAGATCTCAGTTTTTTCACATCTTTGAACCCGATTGTGCAAACGGATTGAAAACCCTTCTGTATTGCGAACGGAGACAGCTTGCCTAGTGGCATAGCCGGATCCGCCCCCTCTACAACCAAAAAACGAGGCCAGGCCCCTTCTACCCCCGATGCACAAGCTTTCTGTCTCGTGTCCATGTCACTGTCCGTGTCCGAGTCCGGTCCGTCATCACGCAGTCGTCGTTTATTTGTGGAAGCCATGTTATTAATTTATGAATTCATCCCCCCTGCTCCCCACCCACCACGGAGTCCAACAAGGGGATGCGTCCAAGCGGAAAATCCAGCAAGGGAGCGCACCAGGGCTACAGGGGGGATATACACCCAGACAATCCCGCACTGCCACTACGGTTTTGTTCAAGTTTGACCCATGAGCCGCAGCCTTCTAGCAGAGCTAGGGCAATACACGACCAGCCGCTTGACTGACGCGGGCCACGCCAGCCTCCCGTCTAGGAGAAGTCCGGGCCAAAGAGGTGTGTTAGTGTGAGGGACCGCAGTCCCTCAGGGACCTCAACCTCCAGGATCCCATTCTCCCCCGACACGGGTTGCCCTGCACGGCAAACGCAGGGGGCCAAGAGAAGGCCACAGAGAAAATGAAGGGTAGAAAAAGAAGGAATGATGGGGAAAAAGAAGACAGGGAAAGACCGGTAAGGCAGAAGAAAGGGAGTCAAAACTGCATAGTATACTGGGAGAATTTAAGGGTGAAGAGAATATAGGTGAAAGGACCAATAAGACAGAAACAAGACAAAAGAGAAGAAAAAGGGGTAGGCAACTTGGTCACCCAGCCAGAGAGAGGCATGGGGTCCACCCCCGGCGCGCGGAGCCGAGCCCGTGGGGGCTGCTTGTGGGTGCGATGTCGCATTTTGCCTCAACAAGACTGAAAAGGCACTTTTTTGTAACCTGTTCATAGTTGTTTTTTTTTTTTAATTCCCCAAACATAGCTATACTTTTTGCAGTATTTCCATCCAGGAAATGCAACAAAATGGCCTTAAAATGTGCGACTGGGCCTCGGACTGGGAGACAGCTGGCGAGAGGACGGTCTTCGGGACCAGGGGGGGAATTCGCCAAGTTGCGGGGTCCCCCACACTGGGCCTTGGACTATTCTCAGTCAGACATGAGATTTTGCCATTTTTTTTCCAGAAATCCATTTTGTTTTTTGTTCTGGCAGAGCTCACTGACAGGAACAACATGTCGCTGCAAGACGGGATGCAGAACCAAAATATGCAAGTGTCTAAAGGGGGGAAACTTGTGCTCATCAGCTTGTGGGTGCGATGTCGCATTTTGCCTCAACAAGACTGAAAAGGCACTTTTTTGTAACCTGTTCATAGTTGTTTTTTTTTTTTTAAATTCCCCAAACATAGCTATACTTTTTGCAGTATTTCCATCCAGGAAATGCAACAAAATGGCCTTAAAATGTGCGACTGGGCCTCGGACTGGGAGACAGCTGGCGAGAGGACGGTCTTCGGGACCAGGGGGGGAATCCGCCAAGTTGCGGGGTCCCCCACACTGGGCCTTGGACTATTCTCAGTCAGACATGATATTTTGCCATTTTTTTCCAGAAATCCGTTTTGTTTTTTGTTCTGGCAGAGTTCACTGACAGGAACAACATGTCGCTGCAAGACGGGATGCAGAACCAAAATATGCAAGTGTCTAAAGGGGGGAAACTTGTGCTCATCTGCTTGTGGGTGCGATGTCGCATTTTGCCTCAACAAGACTGAAAAGGCACTTTTTTGTAACCTGTTCATAGTTGTTTTGTTTTTTTAAATTCCCCAAACATAGCTATACTTTTTGCAGTATTTCCATCCAGGAAATGCAACAAAATGGCCTTAAAATGTGCGACTGGGCCTCGGACTGGGAGACAGCTGGCGAGAGGACGGTCTTCGGGACCAGGGGGGGAATTCGCCAAGTTGCGGGGTCCCCCACACTGGGCCTTGGACTATTCTCAGTCAGACATGAGATTTTGCCATTTTTTTTCCAGAAATCCATTTTGTTTTTTGTTCTGGCAGAGCTCACTGACAGGAACAACATGTCGCTGCAAGACGGGATGCAGAACCAAAATATGCAAGTGTCTAAAGGGGGGAAAACTTGTGCTCATCAGCTTGTGGGTGCGATGTCGCATTTTGCCTCAACAAGACTGAAAAGGCACTTTTTTGTAACCTGTTCATAGTTTTTTTGTTTGTTTTTTTTAAATTCCCCAAACATAGCTATACTTTTTGCAGTATTTCCATCCAGGAAATGCAACAAAATGGCCTTAAAATGTGCGACTGGGCCTCGGACTGGGAGACAGCTGTGGCAGGCCTGAGAAAGAAGATTCAGTTGCTGCTGCGTCGGTCTCTGGGAAACACTTAGACCAGCCTTTGCAACAACCTAACCTTCGTAACATACCATTACAATCTATTATGGTACTATAAATATACTGCATGTTATTGCATGTCAACGCACATACACACACACACGCATACACTCTGCTGAATCCTAGCCATCCAGTTTTCACTCTCCATCCATTCGACCTGGTGTTTTTTTTTTTTAATTCCCCAAACATAGCTATACTTTTTGCAGTATTTCCATCCAGGAAATGCAACAAAATGGCCTTAAAATGTGCGACTGGGCCTCGGACTGGGAGACAGCTGGCGAGAGGACGGTCTTCGGGACCAGGGGGGGAATCCGCCAAGTTGCGGGGTCCCCCACACTGGGCCTTGGACTATTCTCAGTCAGACATGAGATTTTGCCATTTTTTTTCCAGAAATCCGTTTTGTTTTTTGTTCTGGCAGAGTTCACTGACAGGAACAACATGTCGCTGCAAGACGGGATGCAGAACCAAAATATGCAAGTGTCTAAAGGGGGGAAAACTTGTGCTCATCAGCTTGTGGGTGCGATGTCGCATTTTGCCTCAACAAGACTGAAAAGGCACTTTTTTGTAACCTGTTCATAGTTTTTTGTTTGTTTTTTTTTAATTCCCCAAACATAGCTATACTTTTTGCAGTATTTCCATCCAGGAAATGCAACAAAATGGCCTTAAAATGTGCGACTGGGCCTCGGACTGGGAGACAGCTGTGGCAGGCCTGAGAAAGAAGATTCAGTTGCTGCTTAGTCGGACTCTGGGAAACACTTAGACCAGCCTTTGCAACAACCTAACCTTCGTAACATACCATTACAATCTATTATGGTACTATAAATATACTGCATGTTATTGCATGTCAACGCACATACACACACACACGCATACACACTGCTGAATCCTAGCCATCCAGTTTTCACTCTCCATCCATTCGACCTGGTGTTATTTTTTTTAAATTCCCCAAACATAGCTATACTTTTTGCAGTATTTCCATCCAGGAAATGCAACAAAATGGCCTTAAAATGTGCGACTGGGCCTCGGACTGGGAGACAGCTGGCGAGAGGACGGTCTTCGGGACCAGGGGGGGAATCCGCCAAGTTGCGGGGTCCCCCACACTGGGCCTTGGACTATTCTCAGTCAGACATGAGATTTTGCCATTTTTTTTCCAGAAATCCGTTTTGTTTTTTGTTCTGGCAGAGTTCACTGACAGGAACAAGCGTTGGATTGCTTATCTCCACATGAGATTGTTTATGTTTTTTTGGGGCCACCAAATTAGGCTGGCACCAGTTCTTATGTCATGCCATTATGAGTTTAGCACAACCTCTGTATTCAAGATTGATGGTTATGCCCTAAATGGATGTTTGGTGTGACTATACTAATGCTTGAATCCAGCCTCGTTGCTGTATTTACGCATTATAGTCTTTTTGCAATTATTATAAATGTCTGAATTCAGTATTTGCTGAATTCCTGTTGTTCTTTTTTTTATGATAAATATTTGAGCTCAGCATGACTGCTGTGTTCTGATCAATGTATTATTGTCAGTGCTAATCTATGCATATGATTCCTGGTCAAGATTGATCTTCTTCTCTTGAGATTATTATGTAATGAATGGTTGCTTGTTTTTTGTATACAATGTATTCTAATCCATGCATAGGATTCCTGGTCAAGATTGACCTTCTTCTCTTGACATTATTATGTAATGTATGTTTGCTTGTTTTTGTATGTATTTATGTGTCATTGTTATGTTGTTACAGGTTGCTGTTGTTTGTTGTTTGCTGATTGAACGTAAATAAAATGGGCCAAGAAATGGGAACAGATGGCTCCTGACTTCTTCCTTCTTCTCCTCCTCCTTCCTCTGCGGACCCCTTCTGCCGCACCACCTCTCTCCCTATCCCACTACAGTAGTAATAGGCGACAGGGGTGATGTCAGCACGGCATCACTGGTCAAACATCTTCTACACCGGCCAGGGCAGAGAAACCTCATGTTACTATAGGTTCAACGACAATGTGCTCGGGGCCAGGGTGAGCTACACTGTACTTGTGGATTTTGGCTGTGGACAACAGCTTGAAGAGGATTGGGCCCCGCCAGGTCTTTCTTGCCCAAGACACACTACATGATGAAAACAACCACTAACTCCATACCAGATCGGTCGTTACAATACAATACAAGGTTATTGCTTTAGGTCCAGCGGACTCTTCCGAGCCAAATCAGGACCAAGAGAGCCTTATCTTAAAATATTATAAAATGATTCAAGTCTTAAAAAACAAGCCTGTTACTCTTAAATACACAAACAAACTTTCACATGACACCTCTTTAAGAGACTTCTTTAAAACTGATGTATTAAAAATATATTCTCTTTCTTCAATCAAATCACTAAATTCAGTCCTAATAAAATCCAAACCAAACAAAACATGTCGATACGATTTATATGCGATAAAACAAACCAACATCATGTAAAAATTGAAACAGATGTTGACCATTACATACTTTAAAAATCTCTTTGAAAGGTATGGAACCAAAATACGTTTCCCTTTCCTCAATCAAATCAGCACACTCAGACATGAAATGGCGAACGGAAAAAGGTTGATCACATGCAAAGCACCATGGTGGTTCTTCTCCCTTTAAAAGGAAACTGTGGGTGACATAAGTATGCCCAATATGAAGGGATCGGTCGTTGCCCACATTACCCAGGACCACACCTTCCATTGGCCACCAGGACAGAGGTGATAAGTGGATTACTGATGGACAACTTAGCAAAATCCGCACCAGAGACAACAATGTCATAGGTGCCTAGCTGTCAGGACCCTAACTGCGTAGGGAAAAATTAGAAGAACTGGCCAATGAGTTGGAACATTTGAGGTATCAGCGAATTGCACCATGTTTCTGTCTACCTAAACTTCCTGCAAAAATATACTTCAGTTAAGTTATGAGATATTGTCTGTCTCTCTAACAGCAGTAAAAGCTATTATGACATCACACACACCTACACATTGTGACATCACAGCAGTAAAAGCTATATATCACACACACAGGCATGCCTACCCTCAATTTGAAGTTCCAGTATTAGCTTTTTCAAATTTCAGTATTACTATTACAATTTCCGTATTTACTTTTTACTATGTATTGTTTTTGAACTCATCCTTTTTTATATTATTTGAAGAATTCAGTAATAGATTGATTTGGTGCTACAATCTTCTTTTTCTTCTCCAAAGCCTCATAATTATTGATATGCTGTGGGCCTTCCACATGCCGCTTGATGTCGTTCATACCACGACCAGCGGAGAATCCAAACTGGTTGGCACAAATCATACTTTTGAGTCAGTGCTGGCACAAATAACAAAAGGACACTTTTCCAAATACGAGGCAACATATGTCTGCCCTTTGCGCCGTTTCTTTGAAGATTCAGAATCACAATAACTTTGCTTCACCATTCGTTTGGACGCCATGTTTTGAATTCTGTTTCACGAGCACCAATCTTCACTGCAACTGCGCAAAAACTAGTTCAGCAAACTTCGGTGCCTCTACCGGAAACTTCGATGCCACATGTCTCTAGTGCGACTGCGTAATGTGGCATTAAACCAAGTTCGGCTGTCTTCGGAAAAACATCACGCGGTGCATTACTACAGGCCAGCGAGTTTGATTTTGTTCCCAATGTTGTTTTTATTTTCGGACTGTGAAACAAGTATCCATAGTTTCCATAGCGCTTGCAGAGTTTTTAAAATTTCCAGAAAAAATACGGAAATTCCGTACGGGTAGGCATGCCTGCATACACCTACAAACTGTGCCATCACAGCAGTAAAAGCTATATGATACACACACCTACACACTGTGCCATCACAGCAGTAAAAGCTATAAGATATCACACAAACCTACACATTGTGACACCACAGCAGTAAAAGCTATAAGATATTACACACACCTACACATTGTGACATCACAGCAGTAAAAGCTATAAGATATTACACACACCTACCCATTGTGACATCACAGCAGTAAAAGCTATATAATATTACACTCCTACACATTGTGAACTCACAGCAGTAAAAGCTATATATATATCTCACACACCTACACACCTTTTAAACATTTAGTAAAAGCTAAATATAACACATACCTACACAATGTGCCATCACAGCAGTAAAAGCTATCTCACACACCTACACATTGTGACACCACAGCAGTAAAAGCTATAAGATATCACACACACCTGCACATTGCGACATCACATCAGTAAAAGCTATATATCACGTACACCTACACTTCTGACCATCACATATAAATACTCATAATAATAAATATTCAAACTCAGGAACTTCCTTATAATAATGCAAAGTTACAAACAAGTGACATGTTTTAGGTTGTAAAAAAAAATCATTTTGATGGTGAACAATTTCTTCAATATTTTTAAAGCAATTTTCTAAAATTATACTCCATAAATAATATACTAAAAAAAAAAATACAAATTAGTGGCCAGTTTTCATTATTATGTTGATCTAGTTTAAAATTGAAAGTGGATTACATAAGAAAATGTAAAAATTTGTACAGAAGTAAATCATAATTGACAATTACAACTTCCATATTTTATTGTTCTCTTAACCTGAAGTCCTATCTAATCTTATCTCTGAACTCGGAAGTCGTTGGGGCACCACAAATGATCGTTCAACCAGCTTACTCTATCTTTCTCTGTCCTCAGCAACCCTCATGGCTTCGCTCAGTGTCAAGCCAGTCCATTCTCGAATGTTGTCTTCCAACCTCTTTTTCTGTCTCCCCCTTCTTCTGCCTCCCTGAGTAAACTGATTTGGCACGTTAAGATCAGCAGCACTAATATTTTCCTGGTGTATGCAGTCGTCGTGTTATGCCGTAAGAAATATTTGGGAGAGAAAGAAGGAGAATAAAATTATCTTGTGATACTTGCAATCCACCTTTTGCATTGCCTGGATGACAGGAAGGGTTCTTGATTTTACTTGATTTGTTGTTTACAGCATCCAGTGAACTTTAGCAGTCATAGCTGGACCACAACCATTCCAACAACATATATACAACCTTTAAAACAAAGACATAAACCAAAGTTACCATGATTCGGCTCTTTGCAGTCCACTGGACTCTACAAACAATGACCAACTAACATAAATCGAAGTCAAGAACTTTAAAACATCAGGATTTAACCTGACGCAAATAAGACAAGACGGGATCTAGAGAGATGGCTCATCACCTAGCTACCGCCTAGGCAGACCAGGTCACACTGGTGTACTATGACAAGAAACAGACTCACAGACAAAACAAAATGGCAGCTGGCAAGACTTATACCTCAGTGCAATCAAAAAAAATACCAACAATCTGACTGGCGTGCCTAAAGCAGTGTGGGCTATATACTTTCATTGTGCATCTACAGATGAAAATCCCACCCATCACTTCTGTGACATTACTTTGTGTAAGCACATACAGGCTAAGAGAGATGGAAAAAGAAGCTCCCCCACACAAAGGTTTGCCAACAGAGGTCATGACTGATGTGAAGTCAGTGTTCAAAGATCTGGCAAAGACACAACTGCTCAAACGCTGTCTTGGAGGCTGTACACAAAAAGCTAATGAGTGCCTCAACAGTACAATATGGACGTACTGTACAAAGAAGAAAAACCATGGATTACTGTCAGTTAATACATCTACAGCAATATTGCTGTGTCAATTTTTAAATGATGGTCACAGTGTACTCAGAGACATACTGAACGAAATGAACATTGTGCCTGGTGAGTTCAATTCTGTGCTAAGACACTGCTCACATCAAAAATGCCCTAAGACAGACACAGCTTGCACCAAAAGCCAGACAAGCTAGCTAGATAGATAGATATTCAATGCTTATAGGGTCCAGGTTTGAGTTTGCGAAATTTTTGGCCATGATGTCAGGGGACAGCTCCGACAGTGATAGTGAGTTTGGTAACCTTATCGATCAGCTTATTGCTGAAAGAGCACAAGGACTTGGTGTAGACAACCAGAGTGATATTTCAGTCTCATCTGTACACACAAGTGATTTGAGAGATCGTAAAAGTGTATCTTCCAACGATGTTGATGGCGATGCCGAGTGGTAAAATACCTGTAATTATGAATTAATTACAAGATTTCAACAGGTAAGAGTTAAAAAGGATATGGTGCCTACATGCAGCATGATTGGTTGATGACACCAGGCTCAACCCAGTTACTCGACCCCAGTAAACGTACAATTATCGCTACAGTGCTGTTAGAAAATTAGATAACATAATTATTGTGGGTTCGGGCACTAAATAGAATAGACCCAACCTTTCCCACCGTGTCGTAAGGGTGATGTCAGCACGGCATCCCTGGGCAAAAGTCTTCTACACCAGCCATGGCAGAGGAACCTCACGTTACTATAGGTTCAATGACCATGTGCTCGGGAACAGGGTAAGCCACATTGTACTCGTGGATTTTGGCTGTGGCCAACAGCTGGAAGAGGATTGGGCCCCGCCAGGACTTCTTTGCCCAAGACACATTACATGATGAAAATAACCACTCACTCCATACCAGATCGGTCGTAGCCCCAGTCACTAAGGAACGTGCTATCCGTTGACCACCAGGACAGAGATGATATCACAGCAGTAAAAGCTATATGATATCACAAACACCTACACATTGTGAAAAACAGCAGTAAAAGCTATTAGATATGCACACCTACACATTATTGTAAAAGTAAAAGGTATATGATATTACACATACCTACACATTGCGACATCACAGCAGTAAAAGCTATGATATCAAGCACACATACACATTGTGTGGGGAAATACCGAAAGAGGCTAAGAGGACCGAAAGAGGCTAAGAGGCTAAAATGCTAAGAGGACAATACACTTACAGTACGCTAGAAATAGTCTGTTTATGAGTTTTAAATACAATATTTATGATAGATGATAGTTATAAATTTTGATTTTAAAAACGGAGAAAATATTTTCAATGCGGTTTTGAGTAAAAAGTCTCATCCGGGTCTGCTACATCCGTCCGCCATAGCCATTGTTGCGATTTTGCGCTCAAGCTCATTCCAGTTTTGAAACCGATCAGCCACATTTTTCCGACTTAGTTTCAATTCTACCTCAATTTCAATTCTACCTCAACATGGAAATGTACAAGTGTGCATTTTGCCGCGACACTGTGGATGAAGACTGCGACTGCATCCAATGTGACACGTGCAAGTTGTGGATCCACCGGTACATTTGTCAATTTGAATTTTTTACCATTCATCAATCCGAGATTTTTGATAAACAGGCTCACGTGTGAAGCTAACCGACTTCTGTATGCTATTGACTGATAGTTAAACAGGTGAAGCTATACAACTTTTGCATGAAATAGCCTAAAAGAACAAACCATGATCAGCAATTTTTGATCATTTTAGCTCAAACCAGTCAAGGTAAACGAAGCTAAACAACTTTTGCATTGAGCGTGTGACATTGACTTGTTAAACGTGTGAAGCTAAACAATTTTTGCGTGAAATTGCCTAAGCCTTAGGAGCAAACCCTTGATTAGCATTTCTTGATCATTTTGGCTGAAACCAGTGAAGCTAAACAACTACTGCATTGATTAATTGAATGTTTGACATTGGTTAAAAGGTGAAGCTAAACAACTTTTGCATTAAGTTTTTGACATTTACTGTGGGCAATATCCAGATATAGTCCCCTCAACCTTTCCAATACAGATCTTTCAGTCGGATGAGGGTTTTGAGACCATGCAGCTCTTATTATTCATAATAATTATGTTTTGTTCGATTAGGAAGATGTTCTATTTATGTCTAATTTCTAATTATTATCAATAATAAGAACTACATCTAGTACATGGTCTCAAAACCCTCATCTGATGGAAAGAAGTATCTGTATTGGAAAGGTTGAGCCAACTGGTGAAGCTAAACAACGTTTGCATAAAATTGCCTAAAGAACAAACTATGATTATACATATTTCATCATTTTAGTTGGATAAATAGCTTAAACCAGTGAAGCTAAACAACTTTTGCATTGAGTGTTTGACATTAACTGGTTAAACAGGTGAAGCTAAACAACTTTTGCATGAAATTGTCTAAAGAACAAACCACGCTTAGCAATGTTTGATCATTTTAGCTTTAACCAGTGAAGCTAAATAACTTTTGCATCAAGTTTTTGACATTTACTGGTTAAACTGGTAAAGCTAAACAACGTTCAGCAGTGAAACCTATGAGATATCACACTCCTAGACTTTGCGACATCACAGCAGTAACAGCTATATGATACCACACACCTATACATTGCCTAGTAACCGCCTCAGCAGACCAGGTCACACTGTCGTATTATAACAGCGTCCAGTGGTGATAACAGTGGTGGGAAGGAGTCAGGTTGATGATAATCACCTATATTCAGCACATACATTGTCTTTTGTGCTGTACTGAGAAGATTCCAAGCAAATCACAAAGAACACAAATGATATAATACAGGAGTTAGAAAGATGGCTTGTCATCAAGCAATAACAACTGCCTAGGCAGACCAAGTCACACTGTAGTACTATGACAGGAGCGTCCAGTGGTGATAACAGTAGTGGGGAGTAGTCAGGTTGATGATAATCACCTATATTAAGCACATTCATCAACGTCAACCACATGGCTAGCAGTAACTAACAACATCAACAACATGGACAGCAGTAACTAACAAGAATTATTGTCATGAAAACTGCCACATTCGCAAATCAATTCATACTAATTCCAGCTCACCATTTTAATCCTCATGAAACAAAATAATATAGAACTCAACAAGTTATGGTCACAAATGCACACTAATATATTATTGTTTGTGTTTTATTTTACTCCATAACCCCCCCAAAAGATCTTCATATTGTCCAACAATATGAATTATAAATATATATAAATGCCTCCTTGAGTAAACGGATTTGGCACGTTAAGATCAGCAGCACAATCACCTATAAGCACATACATTGTCTATTGGCTTGTCATCAAGCAATAGCAACTGCTTAGGCAGACCAAGTCACACTGGAGTACTATGACAGGAGCGTCCAGTGGTGATAACAGTAGTGGGGAGTAGTCAGGTTGATGATAATCACCTATATTAAGCACATACATTGTCTATTGTTCTGTACTGAGAAGATTCCAAGCAAATCACAAAGAACACAAATGATATAAGACAGGAGTTAGAAAGACGGCTTGTCATCTAGCAATTGCAACTGCCTAGGCAGACCAAGTCACACTGTAGTACTATGACAGGAGCGTCCAGTGGTGATAACAGTAGTGGGGAGTAGTCAGGTTGATGATAATCACCTATATTAAGCACATTCATCAACGTCAACCACATTGACAGCAGTAACTAACAACATCAACAACATGGACAGCAGTAACTAACAAGAATTATTGTCATGAAAACTGCCACATTCACAAAACATCAATTCATACTAATTCCAGCTCACCATTTTAATCCTCATGAAACAAAATAATATAGAACTCAACAAGTTATGGTCACAAATGCACACTAATATATTATTGTTTGTGTTTTATTGTACTCCATAACCCCCCAAAAGATCTTCATATTGTCCAACAATATGAATTATAAATATATATATAAATGCCTCCTTGAGTAAACGGATTTGGCACGTTAAGATCAGCAGCACAAATAATATAATACAGGAGTTAGAAAGATGGCTTGTCATCTAGCTACAGCAACTGCCTAGGCAGACCAAGTCACACTGGAGTACTATGACAGGAGCGTCCAGTGGTGATAACAGTGGTGGGGAGGGGGTCAGGTTGATGATAATCACCTATTGTGCTGTACTAAGAAGATTCCAAGCAAATCACAAAGAACACAAATGATATAAGACAGGAGTTAGCAAGATGGCTTGTCATCAAGCAATAGCAACTGCCTAGGCAGACCAAGTCGCACTGAGTACTATGACAGGAGCGTCCAGTGGTGATAACAGTGGTAGGGAGGGGTCAGGTTGATGATAATCACCTATTGTGCTGTACTAAGAAGATTCCAAGCAAATCACTAAGAACACAAATGATATAAAATACCGACACATTGTGACATTACAGCATTAAAAGCTATGATATCATGCACACATTCATATCATGACATCACAGCAGTAAAAGCTATAAGATATCACACACTCCTAAACAATGTGACATCACAGCAGTAACAGCTATATGATATCAAACACTTACACATTGTGACATCACAGCAGTAAAAGCTATATGATATCCCACACTCCTAGACAATGTGACATCACAGCAGTAACAGCTATAATTATGATATCAAACACTTACACATTGTGACATCACAGCAGTAAAAGCTATATGATATCACACACACCTACACATTGTGACATCATTGCAGCAAGATGTACATCACACAGAGGTGCCTACCCCCACCCCCCCCCCCCCCCCCCCAGTCTGACCATTTGGGTACTGGCTGCATGAAAAATGTGTATTTTGTGTAATGTCAGATTTCACGCAAATCGCAACATTTGATCAAAGAATTATTGTTATGAAAACTGTTACGTTCACAAAACATCAATTCATACTAATTACAGCTCACCATTTTAATCCTCATGAAACAAAATAATATAGAACTCAACAAGTTATGGTCACAAATGCACACTAATATATTATTGTTTGTGTTTTATTGTACTCCATAACCCCCCAAAAGATCTTCATATTGTCGAACAATTAATATGAATTATAAATATATATAAATGCCTCCTTGAGTAAACTGATTTGGCACGCTAAGATCAGCAGCACAAATGATATAATACAGGAGTTAGAAAGACGGCTTGTCATCAAGCAATAGCAACTGCCTAGGCAGACCAAGTCGCACTGAGCACTATGACAGGAGCGTCCAGTGGTGATAACAGTGGTGGGAAGTAGTCAGGTTGATGATAATCACCTATAAGCACATACATTGTCTATTGGCTTGTAATCAAGCAATAGCATTTGCCTAGGCAGACCAAGTCGCACTGAGTACTATAACAAGAGCGTCCAGTGGTGATAACAGTAGTGGGGAGGGGTCAGGTTGATGATAATCACCTATTGTGCTGTACTAAGAAGATTCCAAGCAAATCACAAAGAACACAAATGATCTAAAACACAATGTGACATCACAGCAGTAAAAGCTATCAAATATGCACCCCTAAACATTATTGTGACATCACAGCAGTAAAAGCTATATATTACACATACCTACACATTGTGACATTACAGCATTAAAAGCTATGATATCACGCACATATTCATATCATGACATCACAGCAGTAAAAGCTATAAGATATCACACACTCCTAGACAATGTGACATCACAGCAGTAACAGCTATATGATATCAAACACTAACACATTGTGACATCACAGCAGTAAAAGCTATATGATATCCCACACTCCTAGACAATGTGACATCACAGCAGTAACAGCTATAATTATGATATCAAACACTTACACATTGTGACATCACAGTAGTAAAAGCTATATGATATCACACACACCTACACATTGTGACATCATTGCAGTGAGTTGTACATCACACAGAGGTGCCTACCCCCCAGTCTAAAAATTTGGGTACTGGCTGCATGAAAAATGTGTATTTTGTGTAATGACAGATTTTACGCAACTCGCAACATTGATCAAAGAATTATTGTCATGAAAACTGCCACATTCACAAAACATCAATTCATACTAATTCCAGCTCACCATTTTAATCCTCATGAAACAAAATAATATAGAACTCAACATGTTATGGTCACAAATGCACACTAATATATTATTGTTTGTGTTTTATTGTACTCCATAACTCCCCCAAAAGATCATATTGTCCAACAATTAATATGAATTATAAATATATATAAATGCATCCTTGAGTAAACTGATTTGGCACGTTAAGATCAGCAGCACAAATGATATAAGACAGGAGTTAGAAAGATGGCTTGTCATCAAGCAATAGCAACTGCCTAGGCAGACCAAGTCGCACTGAGTACTATGACAGGAGCGTCCAGTGGTGATAACAGTGGTGGGGAGTAGTCAGGTTGATGATAATCACCTATATTAAGCACATACATTGTCTATTGTCTTGTCATCAAGCAATAGCAACTGCCTAGGCAGACCAAGTCGCACTGAGTACTATGACAGGAGCGTCCAGTGGTGATAACAGTGGTGGGGAGTAGTCAGGTTGATGATAATCACCTATATTAAGCACATACATTGTCTATTGTCTTGTCATCAAGCAATAGCAACTGCCTAGGCAGACCAAGTCGCACTGAGTACTATGACAGGAGCGTCCAGTGGTGATAACAGTAGTGGGGAGGGGTCAGGTTGATGATAATCACCTATTGTGCTGTACTAAGAAGATTCCAAGCAAATCACAAAGAACACAAATGATATAAAACACAATGTGACATCACAGCAGTAAAAGCTATCAAATATGCACCCATAAACATTATTGTGACATCACAGCAGTAAAAGCTATATATTACACATACCTACACATTATGACATTACAGCATTAAAAGCTATATCACGCACACATTCATATCATGACATCACAGCAGTAAAAGCTATAAGATATCACACACTCCTAGACAATGTGACATCACAGCAGTAACAGCTATATCAGTATATGATATCAAACACTAACACATTGTGACATCACAGCAGTAAAAGCTATATGATATCCCACACTCCTAGACATTGTGACATCACAGCAGTAACAGCTATAATTATGATATCAAACACTTACACATTGTGACATCACAGCAGTAAAAGCTATATGATATCACACACACCTACACATTGTGACATCATTGCAATGAGTTGTACATCACACAGAGGTGCCTACCCCTCCTCCCCCCCTCCCCCCCAGTCTGACCATTTGGGTACTGGCTGCATGAAAAATGTTTATTTTCTGTAATGACAGATTTTACGCAACTCGCAACATTTATCAAAGAATTATTGTCATGAAAACTGCCACATTCACAAAACACCAATTCATACTAAGTCCAGCTCACCATTTTAATCCTCATGAAACAAAATAATATAGAACTCAACAAGTTATGGTCACAAATGCACACTAATATATTATTGTGTTTTATTTACTCCATAACTCCCCAAAAGATCTTCATATTGTCCAACAATTAATATGAATTATAAATAAATATAAATGCCTCCTTGAGTAAACTGATTTGGCAAGTTAAGATCAGCAGCACAAATGATATAATACAGGAGTTAGAAAGATGGCTTGTCATCAAGCAATAGCAACTGCCTAGGCAGACCAAGTCACACTGGAGTACTATGACAGGAGCGTCCAGTGGTGATAACAGTAGTGGGGAGTAGTCAGGTTGATGATAATCACCTATATTAAGCACATTCATCAACGTCAACCACCTGGATAGCAGTAACTAACAACATCAACAACATGGACAGCAGTAACTAACAAGAATTATTGTCATGAAAACTGCCACATTCACAAATCAATTCATACTAATTCCAGCTCACCATTTTAATCCTCATGAAACAAAATAATATAGAACTCAACAAGTTATGGTCACAAATGCACACTAATATATTATTGTTTGTGTTTTATTGTACTCCATAACCCCCCAAAAGATCTTCATATTGTCCAACAATATGAATTATAAATATATATATAAATGCCTCCTTGAGTAAACGGATTTGGCACGTTAAGATCAGCAGCACAAATAATATAATACAGGAGTTAGAAAGATGGCTTGTCATCAAGCAATAACAACTGCCTAGGTAGACCAAGTCACACTGGAGTACAATGACAGAAGCGTCCAGTGGTGATAACAGTGGTGGGAAGTAGTCAGGTTGATGATAATCACCTATATTAAGCACATACATTGTGTATTGTGCTGTACTGAAAAGATTCCAAGCAAATCACAAAGAACACAAATAATATAAGACAGGAGTTAGAAAGACGGCTTGTCATCAAGCAATAGCAACTGCCTAGGTAGACCAAGTCGCACTGAGTACTATGACAGGAGCGTCCAGTGGTGATAACAGTAGTGGGGAGTAGTCAGGTTGATGATAATCACCTATATTAAGCACATTCATCAACGTCAACCACATGGATAGCAGTAACTAACAACATCAACAACATGGACAGCAGTAACTAACAAGAATTATTGTATTGAAAACTGCCACATTCACAAATCAATTCATACTAATTCCAGCTTACCATTTTAATCCTCATGAAACAAAATAATATAGAACTCAACAAGTTATGGTCACAAATGCACACTAATATATTATTGTTTGTGTTTTATTGTACTTAATAACCCCCCCCCCCCCCCAAAAAAAAAAAAAAAAAAAAGATCTTCATATTGTCCAACAATATGAATTATAAATATATATAAATGCCTCCTTGAGTAAACGTATTTGGCACGTTAGGATCAGCAGCACAAATAATATAATACAGGAGTTAGAAAGATGGCTTGTCATCAAGCAATAGCAACTGCCTAGGCAGACCAAGTCACACTGGAGTACTATGACAGAAGCGTCCAGTGGTGATAACAGTGGTGGGAAGTAGTCAGGTTGATGAAAATCACCTATATTAAGCACACACATTGTCTATTGTGCTGTACTAAGATTCCAAGCACATACATCGTCTATTGTGCTGTACTAAGATTCCAAGCAAATCACAAAGAACACAAATTATATAAGACAGGAGTTAGAAAGACGGCTTGTCATCAAGCAATAGCAACTGCCTAGGCAGACCAAGTCGCACTAAGTACTATGACAGGAGCGTCCAGTGGTGATAACAGTGGTAGGAAGTAGTCAGGTTGATGATAATCACCTATATTAAGCACACACATTGTCTATTGTGCTGTACTAAGATTCCAAGCAAATCACAAAGAACACAAATGATATTACAGGAGTTAGATGGCTTGTCATCAAGCAATAGCAAGTGCCTAGGCAGACCAAGTCACACTGGAGTACAAATATGCAAAATTTCATAACCTAAACATTTCATGGAAAGTACTGTACAACTTGCGGAAGAGTGATTGCAAAACATTTAGCTGATAAAACTTACCGATCAACAACAAATTAAATCAACTACCAAAACCATTTCAGCTGGAAGTCGGGCTACAACCCATTCCTCTACTTTTAGGATTGAATATGGAAGGGGCGAATCACATTTTTAGAACAGATCTGTGTCAACTACTGCTGATCAGAACAGTGACCCAAAAAGAAGGTTGGAGTTCAACTCCTTGTTAAGCTACACTGGCTTCCTGTCGCGGAACGTGTTAAGTATAAAACTGCCTGTATCTGCTACAATATTGTCAGAGGTTCTGCTCCTACTTATCTATCTGACCTTGTCTCCCTTTACACTCCATCTCATTCCCTTCGCTCATCCACTGACGGTCGTCTTCTCAGTCAGGGCCGTTACAAAAGAAAATCTCATGGTTTGCGCTCTTTTGCTGTCCACGGCCCTCACCTATGGAATTCTCTCCCCTTTCATGTTAGACATTCTACTTCCTGTGAATCGTTCAAATCCAACCTTAAAACTTATCTTTTTCTCAAAAGTCTTTCAGCAGTATCTGTAGTTGTAAAAAGGGTTTGGATGGGTGGGGGGTTAAGTAGTAATTTAGTATGTTTTTGTCACATTGATTTACACAGCAGTAGTATGTACACGTGAAAGAGTAACCTCTCTTATAATTAAAGTAAATGTATAGTGGGTATATATGTTTGAGTAAGAAAGTGTGCGTGTATAGCGCTTAGATCCTTAGGGTAGGCGCTTTATAAATGCTAGTTATAATTATTATTATTATTATTATTATTATTATTATTATTATTATTATTATTATTATTATTATTTCTTCAAACTGCACATACTGAAAAGTCTTGTAAAGCGTGTCCCAAATGCACCAGTCTGCAGGCAGCTGTACAAAAGAAAAGTGTGGGCGGGTTTGACCATAAGAGATTTTTAAGACTAAAAGCCAAGCATAATCAGACAAACACCTTTCGGGCGGACCAGCGCTTGTGGAATTTGCTGAACAGCCCTTCGTGCTTTAATCGAGGTCGCCTAAAATGCTCTCGGGGTTCGGCCTATTTGGCGAACTGTGTTCTTTTCCATTTTTAGTTACTCCGAACCCGCTGAAAGTGATGTTAGTGTCAATTTTCTTTAATGGTGGCGATCATGCATGACGAGGCAGAGCAAGACTTTGCTTTTATTTGGCATTACAATACATGCATTAGCTGACACAGAAGATGAGCTAGAAGAAGGTGAAAGACCCAGAAAACACAGCTACTTTGCCCTACGTGCTGCAAAGACATCAGAATGGGGCTTTTCACTCTCTGGCAGAGTAGGTAGGTTGCAGTTCTAGAACTAGTAGTAGTACCATTAGTACTAGTGGTAGAAGTTACTAATTACTATACAATGAGTATTATGAAATAATCAGTCTACCTTTTCGCGGTAGATTTGGTAAAAAGTGAAGTTAGCTACCCCACACATTCTACTCACTGGTTTAGTAAGGATTTATTTTCTAGAAGGGGGAGGGGTTGAAAGGCAGAAGAGAGGGGCAGGGGGGGGGGGGTAGGTTAGGTTCAAACCAAGCAACAAAAAACAAAGTTTGGTGGCATGTCTTTGACTGCTGGAGGCACGTCACTGGTTTGATCTGGTCTGCAGTCTTTAAGGTACAAGCAATCCATTTCACAAATGTCTAGGCAATGAGAGTGATATATGACTATATCTTTTTGGGGTATTCCAAATAATGAATAACGATAGTCTCTGTGTGGCAGACTCTGCTTTTGCCTTGTCACCCCTGTTGATGAAGCCATTTGCAGAACCTTGACCTCACCGTCCCCAGGAGGGTCTTCAACTACCGCCTAAGCAGAGCTCGTCGAATTGTGGAGAATGCCTTAGGCATTTTGGCTAGCCGCTTTCGCATGTACAAGACCACCTTTGTACAGCAACCAGAATTGTTGAACCCAGCGACATTCAGTGAGTGCTGGGGTCGAATTCATGGCCTGTTAAATTATTGGCGATGGTTAACGTTACCAACATTGGTTTTGTAACCAACAATAGTATCATTAACCATCGTTTAGCAGATCGCTATTCATGAGTGAGTGTCCACCCATTGGTACTTAAAGGCTATTTTTGGGCTGTGCGGGAATATCTGTAAAGGGGCATTATTCAAGCAGCTGTTTTCCTTCTTCCGTCAACGAAATATAAAAATGGCTGTGGCAATGGCAAAGAGAAAAGCAAACTTTTCATACACTGAAACTAATGTTCTCCTTGATAACGTTATAGAATTTAAACATATACCGATGGCAAGTTTATCAACTGATGTCACCAACCGCCTAAAAAACAACTGCTGGAAAAAAAATCGCCGAAAGAGTGACTGCAGTTGGTAGTGCGAACCGAACAGCCAAAGACCTGAGGGAGAAGTTTTATAACCTTAAAAAAGACCATCGGAATCGTCCAGCCGCACGATTAAAGTCTAACAATGGTGGCGTGATTAGCAAGCCTACCGACAGCATGCTGGATATCATATTCATTATTGAGCAAGGAGAGCGAGCTTTTTGTTGGGGGTAAAAGGTGAGAAATCACTTTTGATCACTTTGTAATTTGTAATGTTACATTTGTTTTTAGACTGTGGTGTCAATTTCCTGCCGTTTCTGAAAAAGGCGTGGCTAGTATATCTGAACAATTGTTTGGAAGTGATGTGAATATTGAGAAGTTGTGGATGGCACAAGGAAGAGAGATGAAAGGTTTGAAGCCAAAAGGAAGTTTGAATGAGTCGGGAAGACAACACACGGAGGCGTCAAGAGGAAGTTCTGTAGGAGTTATAGAACAGTTGGATGGATTGAATGGTTGATGAGGTAGGTGAAAGGCGATGCCTGGTGATGGGCAACGCAACGTGTGAACTGGCTTTGGGCTGGTGAGCGTTGCTGTTGGACCAAGGGTGCTGTCGGGGGGTAACTATGGGTCGCACCCCGAACGCTCACGTCTGCTTTGTTAGCCAAAGAGGCCCCATGGTGGCATTTGAGTGGGTGTGTTGAGAACGAGTGTGTATGTTGTTAGATTGTGTGTGATGGGTCAGCAGGAGTCTAGAGGTTAGAGGAGACCCTTGGCATGAGTATGCATGTGTGGGGAGCCAACACTGGGTCAGAGAGGACGACAACTACTGGGCTATACACAGTGATGATTACAAAAGTGAGAATGCCCAAGTAGCTGACTACGTAGACAAAAATTCACAGACCTCAAGCACTGTATTTTAGAGACCGCTACCATTGAGAAGACTTCATTCACTGAAAGAAACGAAAATGAGAGTCTTGCTGATTTTTTGGATCTCTAGGATAGAAAATCCCATCCTACGATGCGAATCTATCAACATGCATATTTCAAGAGTGAACGACGCTGTTGCCGTATTTTTAGCTGAGTAAGTAGAACATTTATATTGAATTTGTTTTATCACAACAACCCAAAACAAGGCAACATGATTTATATGCGATTATACAAACCAACATCATGTAAAAATTGAAACAGGTGTTGACCATTGAATACTTTAAAAATCTCTTTGAAAGGTATCGAACCAAAATATTTTCTTTCATCAAGCAGATCAGCACATTCAGACATGAAACGACAAACGGAGAAGGATTTATCAATATGTGCTAGGCACCAACGACAGAGGAGGGATTGCATTTTCCGCGACAGAACAAATCCGTTGGATATATACGACGATAAAAAGCAGAGATAGGAAAAAGGAGATTTGACCGACATATGTTCAAAGAGTCGCTAAAGGCCTTTTTTATTACAATATAAGGCTGTTTTGATAGCAAATAAATGCATGACAAAACACTCTGTAAATCTGTCATTTGCTAATAATTTTTATTTTTATATATGCGTATTTATTGCGTCTTTAAGTTTGAATGAAATTTAAATTAAAATTCCTTTTTTTTATACAACTGCAGAATTCTTTACCTGTTATTAGCTATATAACGCAAATCCTTTGCCTGTGGTTATATTTTTATTGAAGCCTCGTGACGGTATTGATTTTAACCTACATGCTGTTCTCCACGTCATTGGCTCATAGCAACAACCACACTCCCGGTAATTGTTCGTTACTTCTAAACAGAATTATGAATGTAAGCTCACTCATATCAAAGAAAGTACAGCTACGCAAAGAAGGTTCATCTCGGCGAGTGCCTATATAAAGTTACAAAACGTAGCCACTCGTAGCGCCCCCCAGCGATTCTCGTGATAAATGATTCCAAGGGCGATAATTTGTTCTTAGCGCTATGTAAACAAACCGCTTCAGTAGATTATGTTCCGGACACTCGCTTGCTTAAATTAACAAGCGATTCTGCTTTTTTTTTTTGAAAGTAAGTTAATAAGTGTCTGATTTTAATAATGTAAATACAGCTTGCCAACAAGTTGCTTGAATTATGCATTCAGCCGATTAAATTACCGTACCAATGCTGATGATTCAGTAGGCCTGTACTCGGCCTGTACTCATCCTAGATCCGTCAAAACTCAAACCCAAAAGTAAGCTTGAATACCGGTAATAGCTTTTCTGAACATTGCTTGATTTAGCATTTCCAGTTAATAACTGTGTTCCAATCTACTGTTTATCTCATTTACACTGCACTTCTGATTTTAATCGCTGCTAACCTACTGTTAGGCTCTCATCTTAAAATTATATTTACTGCTTTCGTTTCGATCAACTGTGTAAATAAGCCTATAAATTATTAGGCCTACTGTTTATCATCATCATTTTCATCATCATCATCATTATGGTTTAATATAGGCTATCTCTATAATAGAACTGTAGTTGCAAAAGGAAATTTGATAGGTTAAGATAGACTAAAGAAAAAGAACAGACATGTGTGTGTATGTGTATATGTATATATTGCACAATGTTAATATTCTTCTGCCAAATTTAACTCTGAAATTTACTCGCACAGGGATAGGCTTATATAAGCATGCTTGTTGCTTGTCCCTGCTGCTTGTGATGTATATATTTTATATGTATTCTGAAGAAATAAATAATATATAAACCAACAGACATCAAGACTATAGAAGTAGAGAAATAAAGCAATGCAACAAGAAGAGTGAACAGTGAAGCTTTTAAAGAAAACACATTTAACGTTTAAAAGCATTATTTTTTTTGCATGAATCATTACATTGGAAATTGCACCTAGATAAGACCAAAAAGTGCAACAATAAAAATAGTCAAATAAGAAATATTTGTAGTCATTTATAATATTAGATCTGTACATTGCAGCAGGCTGCATCAATTATGTTACTTTATTGTTAAACCATCATGCATTTATAAAAGCTGAAAAAAATAGCTTCAAACATTTGTGTTTCTTTTTCTGACATTTAATATTAATATTATATCAACAAAAAGCAACAATGATCTCTCTCTCTCTCTCTCTCTCTCTCTCTCTCTCTCTCTCTCTCTCTCTCATATAAAGGAAACTTCAGCAATTATCATTTTTTGTAAAGTACTGTCATCTCAATAAATGTATGTTTAAAATAATGAAAAGGGTAAGAATGTTAGGTTTTTATAATTAAATCTGTTGTTTACTTTTTGTTTAGCAAGATTAAGACATACCTACAAAGAAACAGAAGTTTTGCAAGACAAAACAAATACAATTAACCCTTTTCCTGTCTGCTTAAACCAAATGTAATGGAAAGGGAATACAGTCACACAGAAAATGGTATTTTACATTTGAAAGATTTAAAAAATCACATTTGGTATTTTTTCTGCATACATTTCACATGCAACAACAACAACAAAATCTGATAATACTAGACAATTAACTAGTAGCATTATACATTAAAAGGATAATAATTAATAGTTTTTGCTCTTGGATTTTTATTCTTAGATGCATTTATGAAGAATTATTTGCTTAAAAATTACTTCTTTTTTTTTAATAGTTTTTCTTTACAAGACAACACATCCAGTCAATGAGTCATGCAATAATATTTCATTAGGCCTACTATTTTTTTTTTTTTTTTAAATTACTCTTAAGCAGCAATTAAAACTACGCCTTCCCCTCCCCCCTCCCCTCATCTTCCATTTGTAAGAAATTGGGATATGATAAATTTCAGTATCAACAAAGAAAATACAGTTTACATCGAGTGGTAGATCTAGATCAACGTTGTTAGATTTGGTTATAATTATGTTTGATTCTTCCTTTGGAAAATTAAAAAACGAAAGTCCAGGGCACTTGTATCGTCCATTTGTGCAGTTAAAAGCGCTGCAGTGTTGCCCACCAGGACGGATTCTAGGTTTGTTTACTTGATTTGATACGCTTTCCTCCATTGCTAAGCGCTAAGGCCGAAGCGAGTTATCACTTATTCCGCTAGTTGGCGCTCGCAACTTCCGTTTCGCAGTAAGAGTCGAAATGAACCTTCTTTGCGTAGCTGTACTTTCTTTGCTCATATGCACTCGATCACGTTTGCATACGCATGCATATGCATAAACACACACACATGCACACGCACACAAATGCGCATGCATATGTTTTTTTAAATTAAAAATTCTCTGTTTACTGTGTTGCATACGTCATAGGGTGTGTGTATTAGTTACAGCCATAACGACCTTGGGCAATTACCGGCATACCTGCAAAACTTCACTACTGCTCCATGCTAGCTGACGTGAAGACACATTTAGTATACTGTCTGTTTTACACTCTGAGGAAATTCTTCTTCAGCAAACATTTTAAGCTGTTACTCGACTGTTACCTCGACTGGAAATAATAATCTGTTAAAAACTGACTGAGCGTCAAGGAAGAAAGAAGTGAACAATTTTGTGATCATTCTGTGGAATATAGTGCTGTGTTTGTAAAATGGCTTCTTCAAGCGTTCAACCTGTCTCGCCAGGTACGAGTCAAGAATCAGATATGTTGCAAGACTCTCAACCTTTGACATCTTTTTCTGAACAAGAGCTCATCACTTTAAAAAAATACGAAAATTATTATGCCCAGATGAGTGAATATTTTTCTAATTTGCCCACAGAACCGAATATGGAAAAACCCAAACGTCCAAAGGAAAGTGGCATTTTTGAACACCGAGTCTAATAGTAATACGCTCACTGTGGGAAGCATGGATAAATTTCTTGAAGATAAATTGATTGAACCCAATGCTCTGCCACTGACTACCTACATACCAACTAACCATGAACCACCATCACACACCATTAGACACCTCCATTGTCAGGAAGGTGGTCTATGACTTCACAACAAGCGGATTCACTTCTGCTCAGGTATCCCTCCTGTCAAAAGGACTCAAATTCATACCATTTGAACTCCACCACTCATCAGACCTGGACACAGCCTTCGCACAATACCAGCACAGACTACTGCTCAAACTCCACTTCGGTGAACAAACTATACAACCACTCACTAAGCTGGACAAACTCAAACCACCCTCTACCTGGTCACCTCCCCCTCCCTCATGGGAGTGGACACTATACTCACACAACTTTGGTGGATATCTACACAACCTACGACAGCTTGAATCACAACCAACACAACCCCACCTTCAGAATCTCACACCTGAGGAGACCCAGGCTCTCCACTCTCTCACCAACAACCCACACATTACCATCAAACCGGCTGACAAGGGCAATGCTATTGTCGCCATGAACACCGCGGATTACCTCAGGGCATGTTACCACATGCTCTCTGATACCAAATACTACGGTCCTCCTACCACACCCAACCACGAAATCACAGATAAGACTGATTTCGTCATCACACGGATGGATCATTTCGGCCTCCTACCCTCCTCCCTCGCCACCCTCAACCAATACCAAAAACACAGGGATCGCCCGCTCTTCGGGCTACCGAAAATACACAAACCAACCAACAAATGGGTTCTGGGCTTGCCCCCATTGAGACCAATCATCTCTGACTGCCCGAGTGCCACCTACCTCGCGGGCAAGATACTGGATACCTTCCTCCAACCAGTATCTTGCTTGCACCCATCTTACCTCAAGGACACACCGGAATTCATTCACATCTTACGGCACTCGGAACACACTACCACACCTTACTTACTTTTTACTGCAGACGTGGAGAGTCTGTATACCAATCTCTCTAGAGTCTAAGGTTTGCTGTGAACAGTGCCTGCGCATGCGCATCAGCATTTACATGAGAGCGATGGCGCAGGCACTAGAACAATTTTTTGAATCGTGCGAACGTAATAGTGGAAAGCATGCTGGTACAACACACTGAACAATGACCACTATCAATGTCCCTGTCACAGAACAGGGCACACTGACCAAGCGACTCCATTACCTTTTGAATATGTGCTTTATTGTTTAATTAAATCTTCTATGGGGCCTAAAATTTATTTCCGTTTTCCGTTTATTGGCAATTTCTTTCACTCTTTTCTTTCTCATTGGGGTAGAAACTAGAGCCGATGACTTTTTAGCCAATCTTTGTGAAAAAGCCCTCCTTCGCAGAGCGCGTGGGGTCTTGGCCGACACGTCGCACCCTCTGAACAGTGAGTTTGAGATCTTGCCATCGCAGTGCAGGTACAGAGTACCCAAATGCAACAAAGTCAAACTCAAGAACAGCTTTGTTCCTAACGCAGTCAAATGCTTTAATGCGTTAGCTGGGCGGCGCCGAGTACCGCGTTAGGTCAGAATCACCCCAGATGGACTATTGTCTGTATATGTTAAACCCACCCCTTCCCCGCACTGTTTTGCTATCACTGACCCATTTCCACCACTTACCCCTTCTGAGAGTGCTCATTCGCCTAACCTCTTCCACCTGCTATGAACTTACTTGTTGTAATGGATCCTTCATGTAATGTAACCTAAGTAATATTGTGTGGGTGAGTATGGGTGTGTGTATTTGTGGGCGGGTTCATGTGCGATTACATGTATATGCACGCAAGGGTACAAATGTGTATCTGGTATGTCTGTTTGTTAAAACGAAGAGCTGAATATTATATTGCAATAACGCAAGTGTGGGTGTGGGTGGTTTTTTCCCTCAACGTTATACTATTCCATTGCTGTCACTGTGTTTGTTGCCACTATGAAATCCTGTCTTGTCTTGCAAAGCGACAATCCATTTTTCTTTCTGAGAAATAAAGAATGCATTGACTCGACTAGCTCTCACAATCTTCTTCAGAACCAATTGCTTACAAAGTGTTTTTAAAAAATGTGATTGCGCTGATTCTAACTAAGCATGTGAAATACTTTTCCTCTGCTTTTGTCAACGAGTCATAGCGGAGTGTTCAAACGAAGCGATGGCGACACACACTTCAAGACAATTTGTGGAAAAAATCAAACCCATCCTTGGTAAGTAGTGATGTTTTTCTATTCATTTAATGTTTAGAAGTTCTGCTGAATTTAGCATTTTGAGTTCGTAGTTTTCATTTTGATAGTAGTTTGTGCTGGGTCATTTTGTATTGGGTGTTGAAATGGTAAATGATCAAAGTTATTTTTGGCATTTCACTGTACATGTGATATATTTGTTTCAAACTAAACTTGAATTATTACTCAAACTGAAAGGACGAGGAAAGATAAGTCAAAGAAAGGAGATACTGCTGCTTCGTCAGTCTAAGGAGATACAGTTTCAGCTGCAAGTGTCACTGGGAGACCCAAAGCACCTATTGAGTAAGCATCTTTACTGTTTAAATTAATTAGCAGGGATTAGCATTATTTGAACTTTAGCTTGTTTTATGTACCCCCAACATTAATTGGCAATTGTCCGCTTTCCTCAAAAAAACTACATCTGAAACCGTATATAAACCAACTTTATTTAGAACAGTGTGCCTTATACCCAGGATATGAAAATCTTTTTACAGACGGGTCACAAAAAAAAGATGACGTTGCTGCTGCGAGAATCTCATCAAATTCAGCTGCTGGTTAGTCGGACGCTGGGAGACACAAAGCACATATTGGGTAAGCATCTTTACTGTTTAAATTAATTAGCAGGGATTAGCATTATTTGAACTTTAGCTTGTATAATGATTAATGATATGAAAAATATAGATTTTCAAATATATCATATAACATTTTGCTGACGATATTGCCTTATGGAAAACTTTTCATGTAAGTTTCATAAACAAAATAGAACACAATTTATATTAAAGGAGTATCAATACATAGTTGATATTATTATAAAATATATTTGGCCAGACCCGTCGCCACACGATGGCCATGTTGCCGGGCCGGTCGGGCAGTGCCAGTCCATCTAGCATGGCCAATGGTTTTTTATTCGTTCTTAATGATTGTTAGTTCTTACTTTAGACCTCTTAAAGGCCCCTGCACCGTGCGGTGCCCCTTATCATTATATCATGGGCTTTTGCCTGACTTTATAATGCTGTGTTGAATTCATTAATTAAATGTATTAAGCTGGTGGGTCCCACCGGAGTACTTGTATTCGACTTTAGTTACTTGTTACGTATAGGGGTGCTTACCTAGCCCAACCTATATAAACTGTATTAATCATTTATTACGGGGCCGGTGCCTCTTTTAGATATCGCCTTTTTTTTTTTTTTTTTTTTAAATGGTCGACGAATAGTTTCGCCAACGAGGCCAATTCCTCTCTTAGACATCGCCATTATGATTGGTTGATGAATAACTTATTTTACTGGTCCAAATTCCCTTCCCTGATTCATGTGAACCATCATCTTAACGTACTTATACACTCCTTTTACTGTCCTTTTAACTTATCTGTCCACTGTTTTTAACAATGTGGTCCTGAATTTTAATCTTGTTTTCTTAATATCGTCCCCTATATGCCACTGTGTCTGGGGACAGACAATCTAACCACCAACCAACCGAATTATTACTCCGATGGTTTAAACCCTAACACTTAGGCATCAACATTCCTTCTTTCTTTTTCCCCCAGTTAATCCGAGTTTATGGTCCATCAAACTAGTGTGATTACTAATTTGTTTCTTATGACAAGCAAGGTGATATATTAGAAACGAGTTAAAAATAACCAAATACGCCACTTTTGGTTTGGGATAATTAAACTTTAAAGTAAAACTGAAAGTAAACAGGCCTTCATGGTTTCAGTACAAAAGGATTATGAACATAGTATTAAATTTTAATTTTTGTTTTGTATTGTTACAGATGCTCACTTCCAGCAAATGAAGTCTGCTTTCACAGCAACTGGAAGAGGTCGACCACCCAAACTTCAGCTAGTACCACTGACCAACAAGCCATTGTTGCAGCTGGACCTGCTTCGGTTGGAAATGGACTATTGTCTGTATATGTTAAACCCACCCCTCGGACACTAGATATGTTTAAGGCATAGATATCAGGATACCACTGAAGCGTGTTCTCACTTGACAGGGTGTGACGGAGAGAAGACTAATGATGCTGGGAGAGTGTGGGAAACACATGCACACATGCACATGCAAAATGTGAGTTAAGTGTAAGTTGTGTGCGAGCAGTATCTGGTTGTGGCCCAGATGAAGGGATGGGTGAGTGTACAAAAAAAAGGAAAGGAAAAAAAAGGCTAGTATATTGACCGTAGCAGATCGGAGAGAGGAAGACAGTATTATTTTAGGTGGTTATTTAAAAGGGTGGGAAATATGCATGACTTGTCGACATAGTTAAATGATTTTCACAGACCTCAAGCACTGTGTTTTAGAGACCGCTACCATTGAGAAGACTTCATTCACTGAAAGAAACGAAAATGAGAGTCTTGCTGATTTTTTGGATCTCTAGGATAGAAAATCCCATCCTACGATGGAATCTCTCAACGTTCATATGTCCCGAGTGAATGACGAGTTGGCCTATTTGTAGCTGAGTAAGTAGAACATTTATATTGAATTGGTTTTATTATATCGTAATGGAAATAAAATATAAAAGGATAATGAGGTATGGAGATTTAATTTATATATTTTTAATAATAAAAATCTTAGAGGTGAAGATTATTTATGTTGTATTATTATTATTATTTTTGTTATATTTTTTATTTCTTCTTTTAATGGAAAAGAAGCTATGTTATTATATATTTAATGAATATTTTATTTTTATTTTTATTTTTATTTTATTTTTATTTTTATTTTTATTATTTTATTATTTATTTTATTTTTTTTTTAAATAGGAACCCCACATATCACATTTATGAGGTGGATGTACATCTCCTCCCGGAAGCCGAGGACGATGAAGAAAAAGAAGAAAAAAAAAAGAAGGGAGACCTCCAACATCTCCACCATCACCATCCACAGCATCCGCAGCATAAAAAAGATGCTACAAGTCGGTAAAAAAAAAATTAAAATAAAGCAAAGAAAAAAAAAAGGCCAACATCAAACAAACTTTCACACGCAACCTCTTGAAAAATCTTTAAATCTGATGTATTAAAAGTATGTTCTATTTCTTCAATCAAATCACTCAAATCAGTCTCTTTAGTCTTACTAATAAAATCTAACCAACAACGCACAACAAGGCAACATGATTTGTATGCGATGAAACAAACCAACATCATGTAAAAATTGAAACAGGTGTTGACCATTGAATACTTTTGAAAGGTATCGAACCAAAATATCTCTCTTTCATCAAGCAGATCAGCACATTCAGACATGAAATGACAAATGGAGGATTTAACAATATGTGCTAGGCGCCAACGACAGAGGAGGGATCGCATTTTCCGCGACAGAACAAATCAGTTGGGATATATACGACGATAAAAAGCTGTATAAAAAGTTTCGTTTTTGTCAGCAAGAAATCCTTGCTATTGTGGACGTATGTTGTCTTTATTTCGTAGGGTTGCTATCATGGAAAAGATAAGCAGGCGTATAAATGCCCTTACTGCGAGAAGGTGGTCACCAAACTCGCACGGCACATCATGACCAGCGTTCACAAAGTCGACCACATGGAGGCGGCCAAGTGGCACTATGCCAAGACCAATAAACACCCTAAAACCAGGTGCTGTCTGTGCAATGCTAGAGTAATTTCCATGGGCCGCCACCTCCGGCAAGTTCATCACCTAGCGCCTGGCACCCAGGACTATTTGAAAGCACCGGCCACAAAGCCAAAGGGGCTCTGGCCAAAGCAATGACTGAAACACCAGATCCACCAGCTGGCCGAACCACTCCAATCCCATGGATAGTTGGATATGCACACCACAAGTTATTCATGGGCTTCAACGGCCACATGGAAACATACAAGCGGAAGGAGGTGGGCTGCAACATAACCATGAGGCATGTCCTCAATGCCTTCAGGACAGTGGCGCCTGAGGCAAATGGAAAGTTTAAGTTGCTTACCCATAACCGAAAAGTGCCTAACGATGCGGCCACGGAATGGGAACAAAGATTTGTGGCCCCATTAACAGCATGTGCCAAGTGGGACCCCGAAACGACTTCTAATGGGAATAACAAGGTGGACGCCATCATTGATTTTCTTGCGTGCATTGCGTGCCACACGACACCCCTGCAAGACATGCACGTGGATCTAACCATCATACCCAGGATATGAAAATCTTTTTACAGACGGGTCACAAAAAAAAAGATGACGTTGCTGCTGCGAGAATCTCATCAAATTCAGCTGCTGGTTAGTCGGACGCTGGGAGACACAAAGCACATATTGGGTAAGCATCTTTACTGTTTAAATTAATTAGGAGGCTGACATTAGCAAAACATCCGATTTGAGCAGCAACACCCCCTGGCCGGATACCGCAAGGGATTCGACGATGCCTTGCTTGGTAATGCCGCCAAGTGGTTCCTCACTGCGAGGGACCAGTTGATGTGCATTGTTTCAACATCCAACGTGTCTCAGCCAGGGGAAATAATAGCCATGACGCTGGGGGAGGTCAACGCTTCCAGACATGTCCAGGGCAAGAGGGTGATAAGAGTCCGGTAACATAAAACCAGCGCCACCAGATCCAGAAAAATCATCCTCCACCACGAGGACTGGGTACGGCTGCAATGATACATCATGATGTGCAGACATCAGATTTTTGCATTTCATTGTTTAGTAGATTTGTTGCTTTATACTTCTGGAATATCACACCTTGTGAGCAGACATTTGCCATCGATGTTAGGAGTATTGTTAGCGATGTAGTTTCTCTTAATGCAGTTCAATGTTGTGGTATTTAGCGATAATGCATTTGCCTTACACTGTATTTGGATCATTTATGTTCAAGTATTCTAACATGTTATTTAAAAAAAATAATAAAACTAAACAGTTTCTCACTGTACCTAAAATCTTAACTTTTGTTTTGTTATTTGATGTTAGTGTTGAGACCTTTGTAATTCACTGATGTCGTGGCAGTTTATCAAGTTATTTAACATCGGTGTAGTTGTTTTTAAGTGTTTAGTACTGTTATTGTCGTTTTTCGCTATCGTTCACAACCAAAAAGTATTACATTTCAAATTATATTAGAGTTCATTCTCTGTTCTGTACAGTTTGCATCGTCACTTAAAATGTTTGGACAGCTTTTCACAAATATATAAACACTTTTTCCCCTGTTGCAACTCATTTGTCTAGCTTTATTGCTTAGTTTAGTTTTTTTTCTGTAGGGAAAAGCTTGTTACCGGAACGTTTGCATTTTTAACTCCCTGTTCCCAATGAAGATCAATAAACAGTAAAACACACTAGTCACATTTTGATGAATATTCTTCATTGAGAACACCAAGGTACAGTTCTTTTATTTTTTTTTTTCTGCAGTTGTCTTGTCGTCTTTTCTGCGATTATAAATTACAGTTTTCATTGGTGGTTGTTTAGTTGTTTTAAGATGATACATTGGTGTAGGATAGTTGAAAATGTGCTGTATAACATTTGTAAGATAGTGCTGCTTGTGCTAATTGATTTTCCTCTTTCACCCCCATCCCCCTCTCCTTCCACTCAGTCCGTCAAGTCTATCTCTTTATTAAATTATATGGTTCCAGTGAAATGTTTTATTTTGAGTATTGTTAGTTTCCTTTTTACGAAGTTAGCTTGTTTATTCCTTTAATTTTAAATCAATGTTTGTCTTTGCATGAATGCGGATGAATGATTAAACTAGATGTGAGAGTGATTGAAAGAAGGACTGATTGTAAGATTAGCAAATTAATGCTAAAATTATTTTCTTGTATTCAATTTTAATCAACCAAAACTAAAAAATGGCTCA
Source organism: Oncomelania hupensis (assembly GCA_036898135.1). Lineage (NCBI taxonomy): Eukaryota > Metazoa > Mollusca > Gastropoda > Littorinimorpha > Pomatiopsidae > Oncomelania > Oncomelania hupensis. The sequence goes on along the minus strand of JBAHVR010000243.1, from coordinate 64,255 downwards.
ACTTGCCCCCACTTCCCCTATGATAAAAAGCCCTGCTTTGAAAACTTTATGGAGAAGGTGGCCAACGCCCGACGCGAAGCTGATTTGGATGACGGCAAAGCTATCATCGCGGCTGCTTACAAACTCGTGGCGAGTCTTTTTTTTTTTTTTTTTTTTACATTTTTGGGGCGTGTTAAAGACCGCTACCATTGAGAAGACTTCATTCACTGAAAAGAACCGAAGATGCGAGTCTTACTGATATTTTGGATTTCTACCACAGAAGATCCCGTCCCACGCTGGGAATCCCTGAACGTTCACATATCTCAAGTGCTTGACGCTGTGGGCCTATTTGTAGCTGAGTAAGTACAACATTTATATTGAATTGGTTTTATTATATAGTGATGGAAATAAAATATCAAAGGATAATGAGGTATGGAGATCTAATTTATATATTTTTAATAATAAAAATCTTAGAGGTGAAGATTATTTATATTGTATTATTAGTATTATTTTTGTTATTTTTTTTTTAAATGGAAAAGAAGCTGTTATTATAATTATATTTAATGAATATTTTATGTTTATTTTTATTTTTATTTTATTTATTTTAGTTTTATTTTATTTTTATTTTTATTTTTTATTTTTAATAGGAACCCCACATATCACATCCATGAGGTGGATGTACATCTCCTCCCGGAAGCCGAGGACGAGGAAGAAAAAGAAGAAGAAAAAAAAAAAAGAAGGGAGACCCCCAACATCTCCACCATCACCATCCGCAGCATAAAAAAGATGCTACAAGTAGGTTAAAAAAAATTAAAATTAAGCAAAGAAAAAAAAAGGCCATCATCAAACTTTCACACGCAACCCTCTTGAAAAATCTTTAAATCTGAGGTATTAAAAGTATGTTCTATATCTTCAATCAAACCACTCAAATCAGTCTTACTAATAAAATCTAACCAACAACGCACAACAAGGCAACATGATTTATATGCGATGAAACAAACCAACACCATGTAAAAATTGAAACAGGTGTTGACCATTGAATACTTTAAAAATCTCTTTGAAAGGTATCGAACCAAAATATTTCTCTTTCATCAAGCAGATCAGCACATTCCGACATGAAATGACAAACGGAGAAGGATTTATCAATATGTGCTAGGCACCAACGACAGAGGAGGGATCGCATTTTCCGCGACAGAACAAATCAGTTGGGATATATACGACGATAAAAAGCTGTATAAAAAGTTTCGTTTTTGTCAGCAAGAAATCCTTGCTATTGTGGACGTATGTTGTCTTTATTTCGTAGGGTTGCTATCATGGAAAAGATAAGCAGGCGTATAAATGCCCTTACTGCGAGAAGGTGGTCACCAAACTCGCACGGCACATCATGACCAGCGTTCACAAAGTCGACCACATGGAGGCGGCCAAGTGGCACTATGCCAAGACCAATAAACACCCTAAAACCAGGTGCTGTCTGTGCAATGCTAGAGTAATTTCCATGGGCCGCCACCTCCGGCAAGTTCATCACCTAGCGCCTGGCACCCAGGACTATTTGAAAGCACCGGCCACAGCTGGCAGCCAAAAAGCCAAAGGGGCTCTGGCCAAAGCAATGACTGAAACACCAGATCCACCAGCTGGCCCAACCACTCCAATCCCATGGATAGTTGGATATGCACACCACAAGTTATTCATGGGCTTCAACGGCCACATGGAAACATACAAGCGGAAGGAGGTGGGCTGCAACATAACCATGAGGCATGTCCTCAATGCCTTCAGGACAGTGGCGCCTGAGGCAAATGGAAAGTTTAAGTTGCTTACCCATAACCGAAAAGTGCCTAACGATGCGGCCACGGAATGGGAACAAAGATTTGTGGCCCCATTAACAGCACGTGCCAAGTGGGACCCCGAAACGACTTCTAATGGCAATAACAAGGTGGACGCCATCATTGATTTTCTTGTGTGCATTGCGTGCCACACGACACCCCTGCAAGACATGCACGTGGATCTAACCATCATACCCAGGATATGAAAATCTTTTTACAGACGGGTCACAAAAAAAAGATGACGTTGCTGCTGCGAGATACTCATCAAATTCAGCTGCTGGTTAGTCGGACGCTGGGAGACACAAAGCACATATTGGGTAAGCATCTTTACTGTTTAAATTAATTAGCAGGGATTAGCATTATTTGAACTTTAGCTTGTATAATGATTAATGATATGAAAAATATAGATTTCAAATATTTCATATAACTTTTTGCTGACGATATTGCCTTATGGAAAACTTTTCATGTAAGTTTCATAAACAAAATAGAACACAATTTATAAACACCCTAAAACCAGGTGCTGTCTGTTCAATGCTAGAGTAATTTCCATGGGCCGCCACCTCCGGCAAGTTCATCACCTAGCGCCTGGCACCCAGGACTATTTAAAAGCACCGGCCACAAAGCCAAAGGGGCTCTGGCCAAAGCAATGACTGAAACACCAGATCCACCAGCTGGCCCAACCACTCCAATCCCATGGATAGTTGGATATGCACACCACAAGTTATTCATGGGCTTCAACGGCCACATGGAAACATACAAGCGGAAGGAGGTGGGCTGCAACATAACCATGAGGCATGTCCTCAATGCCTTCAGGACAGTGGCGCCTGAGGCAAATGGAAAGTTTAAGTTGCTTACCCATAACCGAAAAGTGCCTAACGATGCGGCCACGGAATGGGAACAAAGATTTGTGGCCCCATTAACAGCATGTGCCAAGTGGGACCCCGAAACGACTTCTAATGGCAATAACAAGGTGGACGCCATCATTGATTTTCTTGCGTACATTGCGTGCCACACGACACCCCTGCAAGACATGCACGTGGATCTAACCATCATACCCAGGATATGAAAATCTTTTTACAGACGGGTCACAAAAAAAAGATGACGTTGCTGCTGCGAGATACTCATCAAATTCAGCTGCTGGTTAGTCGGACGCTGGGAGACACAAAGCACATATTGGGTAAGCATCTTTACTGTTTAAATTAATTAGGAGGCTGATATTAGCAAAACATCCGATTTGAGCAGCAACACCCCCTGGCCGGATACCGCAAGGGATTCGACGATGCCTTGCTTGGTAATGCCGCCAAGTGGTTCCTCACTGCGAGGGACCAGTTGATGTGCATTGTTTCAACATCCAACGTGTCTCAGCCAGGGGAAATAATAGCCATGACGCTGGGGGAGGTCAACGCTTCCAGACATGTCCAGGGCAAGAGGGTGATAAGAGTCCGGTATCATAAAACCAGCGCCACCAGATCCAGAAAAATCATCCTCCACCACGAGGACTGGGTACGGCTGCAATGATACATCATGATGTGCAGACATCAGATTTTTGCATTTCATTGTTTAGTAGATTTGTTGCTTTATACTTCTGGAATATCACACCTTGTGAGCAGACATTTGCCATCGATGTTAGGAGTATTGTTAGCGATGTAGTTTCTCTTAATGCAGTTCAATGTTGTGGTATTTAGCGATAATGCATTTGCCTTACACTGTATTTGGATCATTTATGTTCAAGTATTCTAACATGTTATTTTAAAAAAATAATAAAACTAAACAGTTTCTCACTGTACCTAAAATCTTAACTTTTGTTTTGTTATTTGATGTTAGTGTTGAGACCTTTGTAATTCACTGATGTCGTGGCAGTTTATCAAGTTATTTAACATCGGTGTAGTTGTTTTTAAGTGTTTAGTACTGTTATTGTCGTTTTTCGCTATCGTTCACAACCAAAAAGTATTACATTTCAAATTATATTAGAGTTCATTCTCTGTTCTGTACAGTTTGCATCGTCACTTAAAATGTTTGGACAGCTTTTCACAAATATATAAACACTTTTTCCCCTGTTGCAACTCATTTGTCTAGCTTTATTGCTTAGTTTAGTTTTTTTTCTGTAGGGAAAAGCTTGTTACCGGAACGTTTGCATTTTTAACTCCCTGTTCCCAATGAAGATCAATAAACAGTAAAACACACTAGTCACATTTTGATGAATATTCTTCATTGAGAACACCAAGGTACAGTTCTTTTATTTTTTTTTTTTCTGCAGTTGTCTTGTCGTCTTTTCTGCGATTATAAATTACCGTTTTCATTGGTGGTTGTTTAGTTGTTTTAAGATGATACATTGGTGTAGGATAGTTGAAAATGTGCTGTATAACATTTGTAAGATAGTGCTGCTTGTGCTAATTGATTTTCCTCTTTCACCCCCATCCCCCTCTCCTTCCACTCAGTCCGTCAAGTCTATCTCTTTATTAAATTATATGGTTCCAGTGAAATGTTTTATTTTGAGTATTGTTAGTTTCCTTTTTACGAAGTTAGCTTGTTTATTCCTTTAATTTTAAATCAATGTTTGTCTTTGCATGAATGCGGATGAATGATTAAACTAGATGTGAGAGTGATTGAAAGAAGGACTGATTGTAAGATTAGCAAATTAATGCTAAAATTATTTTCTTGTATTCAATTTTAATCAACCAAAACTAAAAAATGGCTCAACTTGCCCCCACTTCCCCTATGATAAAAAGCCCTGCTTTGAAAACTTTATGGAGAAGGTGGCCAACGCCCGACGCGAAGCTGATTTGGATGACGGCAAAGCTATCATCGCGGCTGCTTACAAACTCGTGGCGAGTCTTTTTTTTTTTTTTTTTTTTTTTTTACATTTTTGGGGCGTGTTAAAGACCGCTACCATTGAGAAGACTTCATTCACTGAAAAGAACCGAAGATGCGAGTCTTACTGATATTTTGGATTTCTACCACAGAAGATCCCGTCCCACGCTGGGAATCCCTGAACGTTCACATATCTCAAGTGCTTGACGCTGTGGGCCTATTTGTAGCTGAGTAAGTACAACATTTATATTGAATTGGTTTTATTATATAGTGATGGAAATAAAATATCAAAGGATAATGAGGTATGGAGATCTAATTTATATATTTTTAATAATAAAAATCTTAGAGGTGAAGATTATTTATATTGTATTATTAGTATTATTTTTGTTATATTTTTTTTTAAATGGAAAAGAAGCTGTTATTATATATTTAATGAATATTTTATGTTTATTTTTATTTTTATTTTATTTATTTTATTTTTATTTTATTTTTATTTTTATTTTTTATTTTTAATAGGAACCCCACATATCACATCCATGAGGTGGATGTACATCTCCTCCCGGAAGCCGAGGACGAGGAAGAAAAAGAAGAAGAAAAAAAAAAAAAGAAGGGAGACCCCCAACATCTCCACCATCACCATCCGCAGCATAAAAAAGATGCTACAAGTAGGTTAAAAAAATTAAAATTAAGCAAAGAAAAAAAAAAGGCCATCATCAAACTTTCACACGCAACCCTCTTGAAAAATCTTTAAATCTGAGGTATTAAAAGTATGTTCTATTTCTTCAATCAAACCACTCAAATCAGTCTTACTAATAAAATCTAACCAACAACGCACAACAAGGCAACATGATTTATATGCGATGAAACAAACCAACACCATGTAAAAATTGAAACAGGTGTTGACCATTGAATACTTTAAAAATCTCTTTGAAAGGTATCGAACCAAAATATTTCTCTTTCATCAAGCAGATCAGCACATTCAGACATGAAATGACAAATGGAGAAGGATTTAACAATATGTGCTAGGCGCCAACGACAGAGGAGGGATTGCATTTTCCGCGACAGAACAAATCAGTTGGATATATACGACGATAAAAAGCTGTATAAAAAGTTTCGTTTTCGTCAGCAAGAAATCCTTGCTATTGTGGACGTATGTTGTCTTTATTTCGTAGGGTTGCTATCATGGAAAAGATAAGCAGGCGTATAAATGCCCTTACTGCGAGAAGGTGGTCACCAAACTCGCACGGCACATCATGACCAGCGTTCACAAAGTCGACCAGCGTTCACAAAGTCGACCACATGGAGGCGGCCAAGTGGCACTATGCCAAGACCAATAAACACCCTAAAACCAGGTGCTGTCTGTGCAATGCTAGAGTAATTTCCATGGGCCGCCACCTCCGGCAAGTTCATCACCTAGCGCCTGGCACCCAGGACTATTTGAAAGCACCGGCCACAGCTGGTGGCCAAAAAGCCAAAGGGGCTCTGGCCAAAGCAATGACTGAAACACCAGATCCACCAGCTGGCCCAACCACTCCAATCCCATGGATAGTTGGATATGCACACCACAAGTTATTCATGGGCTTCAACGGCCACATGGAAACATACAAGCGGAAGGAGGTGGGCTGCAACATAACCATGAGGCATGTCCTCAATGCCTTCAGGACAGTGGCGCCTGAGGCAAATGGAAAGTTTAAGTTGCTTACCCATAACCGAAAAGTGCCTAACGATGCGGCCACGGAATGGGAACAAAGATTTGTGGCCCCATTAACAGCATGTGCCAAGTGGGACCCCGAAACGACTTCTAATGGCAATAACAAGGTGGACGCCATCATTGATTTTCTTGCGTGCATTGCGTGCCACACGACACCCCTGCAAGACATGCACGTGGATCTAACCATCATACCCAGGATATGAAAATCTTTTTACAGACGGGTCACAAAAAAAAGATGACGTTGCTGCTGTGAGATACTCATCAAATTCAGCTGCTGGTTAGTCGGACGCTGGGAGACACAAAGCACATATTGGGTAAGCATCTTTACTGTTTAAATTAATTAGGAGGCTGACATTAGCAAAACATCCGATTTGAGCAGCAACACCCCCTGGCCGGATACCGCAAGGGATTCGACGATGCCTTGCTTGGTAATGCCGCCAAGTGGTTCCTCACTGCGAGGGACCAGTTGATGTGCATTGTTTCAACATCCAACGTGTCTCAGCCAGGGGAAATAATAGCCATGACGCTGGGGGAGGTCAACGCTTCCAGACATGTCCAGGGCAAGAGGGTGATAAGAGTCCGGTAACATAAAACCAGCGCCACCAGATCCAGAAAAATCATCCTCCACCACGAGGACTGGGTACGGCTGCAATGATACATCATGATTAGCAAAGTTGACCACATAAAGTTTGCAGAAGATTTGGCTCAATCTGTGACGCACGATATGTCGGTTTCTGGTCTGAATGGTGCCCTCATTGCCGTTTTCGACAAGCATGCGCCTGTGCGACGACTGAAAGTTCGCGATGGTAAGCCAACGCCATGGTACAGTGCTGTTTCTGATCAGCTACGTGAGCTGAAGAGAGAGCGCAGGCGGGCTGAACGCTCTTGGAAAGCCTCACAGCTAACAGTACATAAACAGATCTATGACGCTGCAAGGCAGAAGGTTACGGATTTAGTAAACAGCGCAAAGACAGCTTTTTATTCCTCTCTTGTTTCGAGCTCTTCAACGTGCAAACAGCTGTTTCACAACATGTCCTCACTTTTGGGTAAAGTAAAACCGGTGTCTCTCCCTGTGGTGTCTGATATAAAACTGCTCCCGGAAATTTTTGCTGATTTCTTCTGCAAAAAAATTCTCACAATTCGCCAAAGTTTTCCTTCTCCAGACCAGTCTGTTGTTTTGCATTCTTCAACTTTTTCTGGCACTCCATTGGTTCAATTCAGTCCTGTTTCAGAGGATTTCGTCAAAAAAAAAAAAACAAAAAAAAACTATCCTTCAAACTCCTCCCAAGTCATGTGAACTTGACCCCATGCCCACCAAATTTCTCTTTGAGCACCTTGACATTTTACTTCCCACTATTACCAACATTATGAACGAGTCTATTACATCTGGTATTGTTCCCCCTGAGTTCAAGACTGCTATCGTCAAGCCTTTATTGAAGAAATCCAACCTCGATGGTAATGATCTGAAGAATTACCGACCTATATCCAATCTTTCTTTTCTCTCTAAACTACTTGAACGTCTCATCCTTCAGCAACTTCTCTCCCATATATCTGCTCACAGTCTTCTTACTTCTCATCAGTCTGCTTACCGTCCTGGGCACAGCACAGAGACCGTTCTTCTTCGCGTTCTAAATGATCTTCTGATTTCTTTAGACAAAGACAAAATTTCAGTTCTTCTTCTCTTGGATCTTTCGGCCGCTTTTATACTATCGATCATGAAATTCTGTTATCACGTCTCAATAACGATTTTGGAATCCAAAACAGTGCTCTTAACTGGTTTCGGTCTTATCTCTCAGAAAGAAAACAAGCTGTTCTCGTAAACGGTATTAAATCTACCGCACAACCGCTTGATTTTGGCGTTCCTCAAGGCTCTGTGCTTGGCCCTATTCTGTTCATTCTGTACACCTCTCCTCTCTCACGTCTCATTCACTCACATTCTGTCCGCCACGAAATGTATGCTGATGACACCCAACTTAATCACTCTGACTCTCCTTCTAACTACAATCATTTAGTTCAGACCCTTCAAGATTGTGTTACTGAGGTAAAATCTTGGATGTCAAACAACCGTCTCAAGCTAAATGATAACAAAACTGAGGCCCTCCGTGTTTCTCCTTCATCTGCAGACCCCTCTTCTCTTCCCTCAACTATCACTGTTGAAACTACTTCTTAAGTTCTATTTCTTTTTCTGACACTGTTCGCGATCTTGGGTTTTTTCTCGATCAGGATCTCTCCATGCAGCAACACATTGCAAAAACTTGTCAGATTGCATACATTGAACTTAGACGCATAAGCTCCATTCGACAGTACCTCACACAAGAAGCAACAAAAACACTAGTTAGCGCATGCATTCTGTCTAGATTGGATTATTGTAATTCACTCCTTGTAGGTTGCACACAGAAAGTCCTTAGACCTCTTCAGCAAGTCCAAAACTCTGCAGCTAAACTCATCTTCAAAGCACGGAAATCACAGCACTGCACGCCTCTTTTTCAAGAGCTACACTGGCTCCCAATTGAACAACGAATTAAATATAAAACCTCATGTCTCTGCTACCACATAATCTCTGGAACTGCTCCTAGCTATCTTTCCGAACTTTTGACTGTCTATGTTCCTTCTCGGTCTCTCCGCTCCTCTGCAGATGAAAGGATGTTCCGTGTACCAGAATACCACAGGGTGAGACACGGTGGTAGAGCTTTCAGTTTCTTCTCCGTTCAGACCTGGAACTCGCTACCTCGGTCCGTCCGTCACAGTCCTTCATTAGCGTCTTTTAAAACGAACTTGAAGACGCATCTTTTTAGAGAGGCCTTTTCTTAGGCGCCATGAGTGAGTGTTGTTAGTTATTTTTGGTGTTGAGATGTATATGTGGTTGTGTGTTATTGACCAATGTTCGCATGTTGTGTTTACATTTGTTTGTGTAAAGCGCTTTGTGATTTTGGAAAGCGCTATATAAATTGCCTGTTATTATTATTATTATTATTATGATGTGCAGACATCAGATTTTTGCATTTCATTGTTTAGTAGATTTGTTGCTTTATACTTCTGGAATATCACACCTTGTGAGCAGACATTTGCCATCGATGTTAGGAGTATTGTTAGCGATGTAGTTTCTCTTAATGCAGTTCAATGTTGTGGTATTTAGCGATAATGCATTTGCCTTACACTGTATTTGGATCATTTATGTTCAAGTATTCTAACATGTTATTTAAAAAAAATAATAAAACTAAACAGTTTCTCACTGTACCTAAAATCTTAACTTTTGTTTTGTTATTTGATGTTAGTGTTGAGACCTTTGTAATTCACTGATGTCGTGGCAGTTTATCAAGTTATTTAACATCGGTGTAGTTGTTTTTAAGTGTTTAGTACTGTTATTGTCGTTTTTCGCTATCGTTCACAACCAAAAAGTATTACATTTCAAATTATATTAGAGTTCATTCTCTGTTCTGTACAGTTTGCATCGTCACTTAAAATGTTTGGACAGCTTTTCACAAATAATATATAAACACTTTTTCCCCTGTTGCAACTCATTTGTCTAGCTTTATTGCTTAGTTTAGTTTTTTTTCTGTAGGGAAAAGCTTGTTACCGGAACGTTTGCATTTTTAACTCCCTGTTCCCAATGAAGATCAATAAACAGTAAAACACACTAGTCACATTTTGATGAATATTCTTCATTGAGAACACCAAGGTACAGTTCTTTTTTTTTTTTTTTTTCTGCAGTTGTCTTGTCGTCTTTTCTGCGATTATAAATTACCGTTTTCATTGGTGGTTGTTTAGTTGTTTTAAGATGATACATTGGTGTAGGATAGTTGAAAATGTGCTGTATAACATTTGTAAGATAGTGCTGCTTGTGCTAATTGATTTTCCTCTTTCACCCCCATCCCCCTCTCCTTCCACTCAGTCCGTCAAGTCTATCTCTTTATTAAATTATATGGTTCCAGTGAAATGTTTTATTTTGAGTATTGTTAGTTTTTTTTTTACGAAGTTAGCTTGTTTATTCCTTTAATTTTAAATCAATGTTTGTCTTTGCATGAATGCGGATGAATGATTAAACTAGATGTGAGAGTGATTGAAAGAAGGACTGATTGTAAGATTAGCAAATTAATGCTAAAATTATTTTCTTGTATTCAATTTTAATCAACCAAAACTAAAAAATGGCTCAACTTGCCCCCACTTCCCCTATGATAAAAAGCCCTGCTTTGAAAACTTTATGGAGAAGGTGGCCAACGCCCGACGCGAAGCTTATTTGGATGACGGCAAAGCTATCATCGCGGCTGCTTACAAACTCGTGGCGAGTCTTTTTTTTTTTTTTTTTATATTTTTGGGGCGTGTAAAAAAAAAAACAACAAAACAACACTATGCACTCTCATGTTTTAGAACTGCACGCGAAAATACACATAATTACGTTGAAAAAAAAAACGCGCAAGGGTGATGATGACGTGTGCGTGCATCACACCCACATGCGCTTGCATGCATAAATATATTATTTTTATTTATTAATGATTATGCCTATATCATCTGGCTGAGGCAATGTCTCAGATCATAGGATTTACAAATTATTCTCAAGGGGATGGTGATCGTAAAAGTCAAAATGATGGATATGTATGACTTGAAGGCATAGTTAATTGATGTTAGGATCATTTTCATGGGGAATGATTATGGGATAATTATTATTATTTATGAAGAGTCTAAAGACTATGAGCTTGTGTGGCACACACACACACACACAAACAGCTCCAAAGATTGCCCTCAGTGGCAGTTGGAGCTGGAAATTCAAAAGGTTCGGGCCACTGAGAGGTGCTCCTTCGGAGACGCAAGAAAAAAAGTACTTGAAAGTAGGACGGTTCTTAAAGAGAGGTCCTTTGCGTCTGTGGCGGGTTCCACATCTCATGTGGAACCTAGCGCACACCCATCAATGGACACTGCCATGAATAAAATGACGCAGATCTTGGAAACCTTGTGCAGACGGGTGGATGCTCTAGAAAAAATGCTCACGTTGTTTGCTCAAAAGGGGGGTTCTCCAGCCCGATTATACTGGAGAACGTGCCAACGGGCACGTCCCCAACCGTCACCCACAACACGCAGACGGCCGTGTCAAAAGCCGTGGCACTTGCTGCAAAGGAGGCTAGGCCTCATGCCGCCGCACCAGCAACGACTGGTTTTAGCGACCGGGTAGTTGCTGAGGCGGCGAAGATTCTACATTAAGTATGTCACTGTATGTTATGTGCACGCGTACACTTTTCATAGGTACCGGCAGGCCCTTCATAGCAGTAGGTCACGCTTCTAACATTTGCCCTCCAACCTCCTTGTTTTAAACTGGTCTAACTCTTTTATTTAATGCTTTTATGCAATAAACCTTGTATGAATTTTAAAGATGTTTTATTCTTTCGTTTGAGTGCATGTGTGAGTGTAATGAATGTAGGTAATGAATGGGATACTCATTGTACTAGAAATGAAAATACTTGGGAGTCGTGGCCTAATTTTACTTTTAATAATCAGTATAACCCATATAAAGACTCTTTTGAAGGCAAAGATTTTGTAGAAACTGTACGATACCCTGATCCTACTTTGCCTGCGTATTCTGCTGTTCCTTGTTATAAAAAGGAGGTTGTAAATTGCTTCCAGGTGATTAAGATTGGAGACACTTATAAGTGGAGTCCTGCAGCCTAATTCATGAGCACGGACTAATTTAAGTCCAGACTAGAGATTAGTCTGCGACTAACTACGCTCAGACTAACCTAGTCGCAGGCAAGCGATTTATGAACAGGGACTAAAGGGAGCATAGCTAGTCAGCGACTAAGTGTATTTAGTCCCTAACAAAATGTCCGCTTCCAAGAGACCGCGCTGTACTAATTTTTCCACTGACGAAATTGCCAAGCTGTTAGAAGAAGTTAACTATGAAAAAGGGGTACTACTGAGCGTAGGCCAAAATATTGTCACAAATAAACGAAAAAATGAAATATGGAATAGAATAACAACAGCAGTAAACGCTTTTGGTGGAAATGCAAGAGATAGCGCGTCCATTAGAAAAAAATTGAAAGACCTTAAAATGGAAGTGATAACCAAACGCCAGCACATTCCAGCGACTGGAGGGAGAGGAAAACTTAAATATCTACCCTTCGAAGATATAATTGCCGACATAATAGGTGCAGGATCGCACCAAGCTGAGGGTATACCAAGATGTGAGTAGAGTAACAGATCTATTTTGACCTACTTAGGTAACACGCTTTGCTTGTACTGTAGTAGACTTTGCTCACTGACTGAGGCTTTATGTTTATTGTTTACAAGTCAAACTGCATTCTCCCCTACTCTAACTAATATTGGTTCAGTTTAAAATATATAAGATTACTGATACATGTAGACTTGCACTGTAGTCTTTAATTTTGATTGTCTTTGAGTATGTTTGGTGTGCTTAGCTTCTCGCAGTGACTAATTTAATTGATTTTTTGTTTTCCTTATTATAGAAGTTATTATGTGTGCATGTGTGTGTGTGTCTGTGTGTGTGTGTTTTGCAGAAGGTGGTTATTAGTGAAAAAATTATCTTCTTTTACTTGTTTTGTAAATTTTCTTTTTGATTAGTTGTAAATTTTTGACTTGGGCTTTGTTAACATTAGGCGTCAATAGCCATAATAATAATAATAATAATAATAATAATAATAATAATAATATTACTTTTAAAATGTAGGCCTGCTATTTGGCATGCTAGTTTATAGATCTATGCAAGTATTTATCATTATTATTATTATTATTATTATTATTATTATTATTATTTCCTTATGCTTAAGAAAAAATTGTTTGTTAAATCGAATTGTTACGAAAACTTGTAAAAGTGGTGGTAGAGATCCTTGTCGCTTTGCCTGATACTCGACGGCATTTTTGACAAGATCTGTCAGCATGAAGATTTCTTGTCGGCGAAATCGGAACTTCGCATAATCTATATTTTATCGCCATCAAAGACCTTTAGAGGATTTGTGCGGTCACGGAACGCTCGATTTCTTCGTAAATTCCGCCTATCCAAGTACGCCATGTACATGTTGGAAGTCAGACTAAGCCCTTACGCCTGCTAAATCGCGGGTGTAACTTTTTGGCTCTTTAGTCTCGCAATTAGTCTCAGACTAGACTTAGTCAGAGTCCATGAATTTCAGATTAGCAAGTTTAGTCTCAGACTTGTATGTTAGTCTCAGACTAAGGTCCTAGTCCGTGTTCATGAATTAGGCTGCTGGTGTGTTGTACAATTCTATTGTAAAAGTAACTGCTACTCCTACTTCTGGTGCTACTAAAGTGGGGAGGTGTTCAAGTGCTCTTCAGATTGATTTAAATTTAGATTGGAATACGGTTATTGCACAGTTCAAAAGGATTGAACCTAAATGTACTGGTGTTGGTTTGCCTCGTTGTGTTGAAAACACAGTGGGGTCTATGTTGCCTACTGCTCTTACTAAAACTGTATATTACCCGTTCAGATCGAAGTGGTCGAGTCCATATGTGGTTCAGTTGACCTATGATAAACCCTAAAAAGCCTCAGAAAAGCTAATAAAAGAGCATATTAGGACACATTTATTAAGACAAATATAGCCATTTAAATTCATTTATAGCATTTTAATGGTTTTATAACTTAACCGTAACTTAGCCAAAATTTAGCATTTTATTTTTCAGAGGATGAGGGCTACCAAACACTGTGCAGAATTGCAGAGCAAAGAGGGAAGGGCAGGAAGCCCAAATTCCCAGCCTCTGTAGTGACCAACAAGCTGCTCCTGCAGTTGTATTTAATGAAAGAGGCAACGGGTATTTCATGGTCAAAATTAGAAGACATCATGGCCCAAACTGTTATTTTTTGCCACTACCCAAGGAACAAGTTCAGAGGCCTAATTCAACACACAGTTAAAATAGCTTTTGCCACTACCCAAGGAACAAGTTCAGAGGCCTAATTCAACACGCAGTTAGAATAGCTGACTCTCTTGTCCTCAGTGAGGAGAAAGATCTGGCTTTTTGTTGGACCTCATCTTGAGGAGCAGGGACTAAAACGACACCATCTGGAGGACCCTCAAAGCCTAAAAAAGCTTGCCGAGTCAGATTGTGGTTTTAATGTCACCAAGGGAGTGGTGGTAGAGTTAGAACTCTACAGACGGAATGTCTGAAAATCACAGACCGATATGTTAAAGTGGATTTGCATCTTGAGCAAACAAAAGGTTTGTGCTTCTTTATTACTGTTTTTACATTTAGGTGATTGCTCCAAGGATGAGTTATTCCGTGTTTTGGTCTTCGAATAATATTCACTTGCTTATAATATAATGAAGTATTACTTATTTAGTTAATAGGCCATAATATATTAATAAAAACTGGTTTACAATAACTTTTTTTTCAATTGTGGAGTACAAATTGGGGTATTAATATATATATAATATTAATATATATTGGGCTTTTCCTGTTTTTTAAATTTTTTTTTTTTGCTTCTTCAGATGCCCGATGCCTGTGACGTGAAAGCTTTTTTCAGCAAATACCAGTACCTACAGAAATTCTCCAATGTAAAAGGCACAATTCTGCTGAAAGATTTCTTAAATGAATTATTCAGGCAGCAGGCATCACATTCACATTCATCTGCTGTAGTGACTTGATGGCCAGCAGCACCGTCTTCATGTGTTGGAGAATGAAGTCCTAGTGTACCCACTATCTCTTCGGTCCTGTCCCATCCCACATGTCTTGCCGTCAAATGCACAGGTGCTACCTTCTGCCAGTCCCAGTTCTCACAGACAATTTTTGGGAGAAACATTACAGCTCATGGCAGCAAGAAGAAAAATTGAAAAGCTGTCTAAGGAAAGGGCACAGTTGATCTTGGAGAAGGAAACACTGTCAAGTGAAAGGAAGAGAGACCATGCTACAATAACAGCAAAAGATGAGCAGGTCAAAACCTTGTCTGCAGAAGTGGAGAAGTTAAAATGTACAGTTGCACAGCTGTCAGAGATGGTTGTGGCCACTGAGGGAGAAAAAAAACAACTGGAAGGACATGCAGCTTCATGGAAAAAAAAAAACTAATATTGTAAGAAAATACAACAGGCCAAGAACCAGAGTCTGCAGGATGACAATGCAGCGCTGACCACTGATTACAACCAGGGGAAGCAGAGAAATTAAATACTTGCAAAAATTTTGAAATACTTCAAGCAAAATCCTAAGAAGACTGAGATGAAAGCAGTTTCAGAAAAGGCAAGAAGAGTGGCACTTGCAGCAGAGGTGTCCAGACTGAAAAAAGAAGCTGCTGAACACCATGTCATCAGGCTTAATGATCCTGACACTGGATACTTCACAGAAAATGCAAAGTTGTGCCTAATGGAGATGGTCGGTGAACACGATGTTGCTGCCAAGAGGTGTGGGCAAATTATTGAGGTGATCTGCAGGACACTGGGCAGATGGATCGTGAACTGCGGATGGGAGAACGTTCAAATAAAGAGAAAAAAAAGTATTTGAAACAAATGAGATCTGCACTTCAAGCATCATCACAAGACAGAGAGAAAGAACAGATAACATTTGACTTGGAGATGTCTGTTGCTGCTTATGAAACAGTTACTTCTGTAGATCTCCAGGCAACTGAATCTCAATGTAACTTGCATAAAACATTGCATGCCAGTGTGCCCAACACTGGTAGTGATAATGTGCAGGAAAATCCTAAAAAGTGTTTTCAAAATACAATTAGCAGTTATAATAATAAGCAGGAGCCCTATCTTTCCGTTGTTGCTATAAAGAAATCTGATAAGCTGGTGCATTTTTACACTGGTCTGGAAAACTTTACCATATTTATGGCTGCTTTTCAGTCTCTTGGTGATAATGTGAGCTGTTTGAACTATGCTTATTCTGAAAGTTGCACGTGCCCTTCACCTGATAATCAGTTTCTTGTCATGTTAGTTAAACTTAAACGACATTATCCCAATTTTGAACTTGCACGCATGTTTGGTGTGTCTGATTTTACTATTCAAAATATTTTTGTAACATGGATAAATTTTTGTTACTTACAATGGTCTGAAGTAAACTAGTGGCCAGAGCAATCGCTGGTGAGATTCTACAGCCCTACAGATTTTAACAAAAAATTTCCCTCTACAAGAGTAATCTTGGATGCCACAGAAATAAAAGTTACACAGCCATCTAATCCTCGTTCACAGAGAGCTAGTTTTTCAACTTACAAGCATGCAAACACCATAAAAGTACTTGTCGGTGTCACCCCAGGTGGTCTTACTTCATACGTTTCTCCTGCTTTTGCAGGATCTGTCAGTGACAGACAGATAGTGGAGAGAAGCCTATTGGTTGCTCTCTTTGATCCAGGAGACTCGATCATGGCTGACAAGGGATTTAATGTACAAGATATTTTTCCTTCAAAAGATGTCACAGTGAATATTCCTGCCTTTTTTAGCAAGAAAAATCGGCTGTCAAAGAGAACTTTGCAAAGAGACAGAAAAATTTCCAGTAAGCGCGTGCATGTTGAGAGAATAATAGGTATGGCCAAAGTTTACACTATCTGTCAGCACAGACTGAACATTCTTGAGACAAAACTTGCTACACAGATTGTTACTGTTTGCTATTATTTGTGCAATTTCAGAGAATCTGTGGTTAGTCGCTTTGCATAGTTTTCTGTTAAAGTGTGCAATCATCAATTAAAGAAAGCCTAATGGATAAAAATTTTCCATCTTATTCTCTCGATGTTTAAATTACTTTCAACACAAAGCACTCCACAAGCCAGTCACTTTACAATAAAGACATCCCACGCAGGGGACGCTAAGGCTGTGCTCTAATTTATCGAATCCCCGCGTTTACAAAAACAAAATAGAATACAAACATCATTATAAATTATCAACAAAACACATACATATAAAATGCCTACATTGCTAAATAATAACATCATAGGAAGCCCTAGCGACCACCTTCTGGCAGAAAGCGTCCAATATTCCCAAGCTGATCCAACAGACCTCATACACAAATAAGGAGTCTTGTCCCGGAAGAGTTTTCAAGAAAAAAGGTAGGTGACTGGTCTAGTGAAGAAGATAGTATAGCAGATTGATAGAACAGAGCAGGAATGAGAAAGAGCAAATAAGAAAGACAGAGACAGTGGGAATTTAAAGCACTAAATTTCCAGAAAGTGGGGATACTATTTATTCTGAAACCCCCTGCACCCCAAAAGGGGTCAATCAAGGATGGACAAATTCAGATCAGTTTTATGGCCACGGACAAACAAAACCTGTGCTATTGGCCAGGAGATGTTGATTTGTCATGGGAGCCTGCCACTACATTTTTCAGGCGTGCCATGCTGGTCAACCTTGTTCTGGATGAGCAACAATCAACAAATAGAAAGCAACGTTTTCGCATTTTGTGATGATTTAAATTAATACCAAAATTTGTTTCAGTCATTATAGTACTGAGTGTTATATAGTTTGTGTAGGCCTACTTGTTTAATAAGAAGGTTTGCTGATTTAGTTGCTGTTTACCACATTTATAGTAGCCTTTATTTGTGGATTCATGTTGTGAATCGAATGTGTAAGAGCACTGTTAGGTGTATCTTTGACCTAGTATTTTATCCAGGTTTTAATTCTGTATAAATAATTTGTTACAAGACATGTCACAAATGTCACATTTAACAGTCAAAGTTGTCTTTAACAAGGTAAAAGAATTCGCTGCTTGGTGTTTGCAGAATTACAATGATTGACATTACATTTATACGTTTTGTTGGGCTTTTATATATCTTTTAATATAGTTCTGTTCTTTTAAATCATTACATTTGTGACATGTGACCTACTGTTGAGACTATCGTGTGACCAAAGGTGTCACACATGTCATATAAAATATATTTATTTGTTTTGGCAGACAAGCCAAGTTGCTGTAAAGTGCATAAATATATTTCTTAAAGTTACAGATTATTTCTGTAGTGTATTTTATTTTTTACTAGATCTGCAGCTCTAAACATGACATTGAACAAAAAGTATTAACATCTTGTGACAAAAAAGTGTAACAAATGTCACATGAAATCGCTCTCATGTTAAGTTACTGGGATGCAAATCTCATGATATTGTTGAATTTGCATTAGAAAGGTGTGTTTCTTTGTTACATTTTAGTTTACAGATAGTGTTGTTACCTTAATGTGTTAACAGGTAGGCATGTGACATTTGCGACACTGACCAAAATTAACATTCTAATCACACATCAAAGTGTCACAAAATGGTTAACATGGTCTATGAGACAGCATCTTGTGCTTTTTTTGTATTATCTGTGAATTGTGTGGTTGTCCTAGAGGAATAAAAGACCTTATTGCAGGTAGCAGCAGTGGCCTACGAGACATGCGGGAAACCAGCTAAGAAGCCACATTTTGTCGGCAATTTACTGGTCTGCACATCATTATAGTCACATAATAGACATGTTATGAAATGATGTTTTTACAACAAAAGATTTAACCATAAATAATACAATTTATTTTGTAATTTGGCAGGTTATCGCTGACATGGGAGTCAGTTCAGCAGATTTTTTTAACGATCTTAGTGACAGGTGATCCCCTGCAAGATTTGTCCCTCACGAGCGAAATTGAAAAGGTTGTAAAAGAAGCACTTCGCACACCAGCTCCTGAATTTGGCAATAATATGTTAGCAACAAATCTGGAAGTCACCATAGCTGGCAGATACATTGGGCCTCACTTATTGAAGCTGGGTGTTTTCCGGCAACACCTGAACCCAGAGTTCATCAGTGGTCTCAGTCTCCCATGTGAGGCAATCAGCAATGGAGTCATTATTGATCTGCAGATATTCTGCAATAAGGAGCAGTCAAAGGTCGATAGACATGCAATCTTACAGCGACTTGGAGCTCCCATTGATAGTATGCCAACAAGAACATTCAACCAAAAGCTAAATGATGCAATGAAGAGACACACATCTCTCAAAAAAAGAGTTCCAACACTGTGGCAGGTAATGCTGCCCTAAATAAGTTCTTGATAGAAAATATCTTTTCAAATGCAGCAACAAAGGACCCACCTCCAAGATCACAGCAGAGCGTCACTCAGACAGAAACTGCTCTTTCTATGGCTAAAAACAGCAACGCAGCACTCCGAAGACAATTGGAGGAACTAGAAAAACAGTACAATGAAGCCTTAAAGATAGATCAGTTTTCACAATCACTCAAATCAGTGGAAAAGGAATGATCTCCAAGAAAAAGTCTGCTTAAAAGATGAGGCTACTGACAACTTGAAAAATTCTCTTCAAGAGAAGGAAACCCAACTTAACCATTCTAAAGTCACTATAAGGAAGATTTGTAGTTCAAACTTCTACAAGCGTCATAAAAGGACAGAACAACAATTGAAACAAAAAGATAAAATATTGACTGAACATGTCAATGGAGGTTGTGCTAAAACAATAAAACGACTGCGTCATGAATAAAAAAAAAAGGTTGCAGACCAAAGTTTCTAATGCCAAAGCAACTACAAGAAAGCAGAAGGAATTTTCAACCAAGAAAATTGATCAGCTTAATCAAACAGATGCTGGTCTGCTTACGCCACAGTATGGACCTGAAGAGAAAAGAGTTGTACGGCTAAAGGATGAACTTGGTCATTTCATTCCTGCTGCCAAGGTGTATATAATGTCTTTAGTTGGCGAATGTGAAGTACCTGCAGGCAGATGTGGTTCTGTCATCAAGACTATTGTTCAGCACATTATGGATGCTGATATTCCATAATCTGATCTGCCGTCACAGAGCAGAGCTAACAAGTAAAAATAAATAACCAAATTTAAAATTACAAGTAATTCCAATAGACAAATGACACTTTCATTACATATTACAATCTTTTAAACAACGTGAAAATATAGCCACATGCTTGATACGGACGCTTTCGTGCATTTTGCCTGTTTAGACCTTCGGCCGCTATGCCCAGTAAGGGGTTAAGGAGGCATTGCGAGCAGAGATCTTGTATCTAAAGATAGTCTGTGGGAGTGTGGCAGGCTATCAAAGCTGCTCACAGTGACAGGCAAACCTCTCGACCTTTTCAACCGTCTTGAACAGCTTCCACCTCTCCTTCAAGAAAGATCTTCCAATTTGCCACCCAGAAAGCGACTGCGGATAGAAGAAGACTCAGAGTCTGAAAGTGAAAATGAAGAGCAAACAAATTGAAGATGAAGAGGAACAACCTACTGAAGAAGATAGGGAGTTTGCCAAGAACTATAAGTTTGTAACAGTCGGAAAAATTGTGGCTGTGTATTATGTTGAAGGAATTTTCATTGGTGAAGTTGTTGCCATTGAGAGTGAGGAGTTGGCAACTGTAAACTTTCTTGAGTCCTCAAGGCGTGGCCAAATAGGCCAGACTGTTGTCCGATTTCTGCCTCTGTTGTTTTCGCAAGCAAGCTAACTCCATTTTCCTCTGCAGGAAGGGCTTTTGTTGTAGAAAGGCCTACTACCCTTCTTGCTAGATATGAGGCTTTCAAGGAAGCAATTAATCTATTTTTTAGTAGGTACTCCAAGTTGGCCTCGTGTCAGTGATTGTGCTGCTTTCAGGGCCGTTTTTCATGATACTTTAACTTCTATTTTCTTCTTTAATACGTTATATTTCAATAAAATATCCATACCAAAATAAAGATTAAACTTTAAATTACATGTGTGTGTGATTTGTTTGACACCGTTATGAAAGTAAAATTGTTAATTAAAAAGTATAACCGTTAGCTCGCGAGCGCCGCGCATTACAAAAGTGACCCAATCAGTCAGCGCACAGTACCTCTCTCTCTCCGCGCTCTTTTCAGAGCATCCTTGCTACTAAGCTAAAAAATAACTTATGACATCATGTAGGGGAGATAATGCTGATCAATTTGATATTAAATGAAGACTACCTTGTTGAAAATGAGTGCGCGGAAATCAAAGTTAAAAGGTTTGAAGCCTAAAAGTAAATAATTGAGTTGTGAAGGATATTTTAGTATATAACGATACAGAAACGTTTTATCTCAAATTCAGTGCTATTATTTTTTCTGATTTTAATAAGGACGCATTAGAAATTAGAAAATAAGAAGAGTGGTTTGACAGCCGAAAGCGAGCCTGCTTCGGCAGTGCCAAAATGGCGGACTCGCCACCACCGGTTTGTGATATGGCAATATCAAACGAAGAATCCTGTCTGAAATCAAATATTTCTTTCTCTCTAAAGACAATATGTGGTAAGTTTAAATACATTTTTATATTTTTCAATTCACGACTTTTTATAAATTTATTAACGTGTTATGTCTAAAAAGTGTTTGAATCGTGAGCTACTCAACAAGTGTTTATAAAGCGTGTACTAGTTTTAGTTACCGTCAGATAACCGTTTAATTAATTTTATTTTAAAGGGTTCATAAGAACTATGCATTTTTGAGTCCTCCCATTTCCAATCCCCAAACTGAACCTAGGCCGAAGCCCCTGGAAACACCTATCAAAAGGCTAAACAGAGACCTTGCAGAAAAACTGAAATGCATTCGCAGTCTGAGTTTTCGTCTGAGTGCTCAGAAGGAAAAGCTTACAAGGTTACAAGCAGAAATGTGTCGGAAGTCATGCAGAGTGTTGCGAGGAATTTGTTCAACACAAATATCCCACTTGACTGCTCTACCCAGCAAGACGGCTGTAATCAACATCAGTGATTCAGGGCAGCTCTACGCTGAAAAGCTTGAAGAATGTGGCCATTTTGGCATATGCAAAGATGGAACAAGCAGACGGAAGAAAAATAAATCCTGACTTCTTCAATCCAGTTGGATCATGGAGAAACACTGCCAATGGGCTATGTCCATGTTGCGAGAGAGGCGGGAGAGAGCATAGCTTCCGTTGTAAAGGGAAAGCTCCATGAGCTGGAGGGATCCAAGCCTGCTCAACAGCAAGACTTCACATCCCTGGTAGGCAAACTAACCTACTTCATGTCAGACAGGGCAGCTAATGAATGAAGGCAGGGCTGATCAGCTGCTGGAGGAATGGGCCAG
Organism: Oncomelania hupensis; assembly: GCA_036898135.1. Lineage (NCBI taxonomy): Eukaryota > Metazoa > Mollusca > Gastropoda > Littorinimorpha > Pomatiopsidae > Oncomelania > Oncomelania hupensis. The sequence continues at coordinate 42,002 of JBAHVR010000243.1, read as the reverse complement.
AGAGTTACTAACATCTGCAGGGAATGAAGTGCAGCCAATACACAGCCTCCACTGCATGACGCATGCGCTGCTTGGTTTTGTTTACCATGCAAAGAAGGAACTGAACCATCTTCATATAGAGCTGAAAGATATCAAGCTTGGACGTGGAAAAAAGCAGCAAGTTCTTCAAGTGGAGCAGGGAATTTCCTCCGCAACACGTCACCAGAATGACATGTGAGGTTCTGGGTCCTGTAGGCGATGAGAAAAATGGAATCAGGGATAAATGGTTGACTCACTGTCGGAAAAGCACCAAAAAGAGCATCATCCCAGCTTACAGAGATAATCGTTTCAACGCAGCGTTTGAATGTGCTGCATGCATTTTACACCATAAAGCAGACATTGTAGCACTTATAGGCAAGCTGAAGAAACCAAACATATCTGTCATATGGTCGTGTTTTTGTCCACATCACTGGACCCTACTGGGACCTGACTACATCCAAGAACATAAATTACTTGGAGCCGAGTTGGTACATCGTGCCACTGGCAGAAAGAGTAGATGGTTGGTGCAGCAGTCCACAAGAAATGCTGACCGATGGTGAACCTATCTGGCAAGATTTCCCACCCAACAGAAGATGGCCTCTAGGTGTGACATGCTGGAGTCGGAAAATGATTTGACTGACAACGTGTTTATAACGAATCATGAGACTCTTCTCAGTAAGTATTAATATATATTATTTTCGCAGGATGTTTGCATAAGCATACTATGTTGCATATCTAGACAAAAAAGTTTATTTGAAAAATTTGTGACGAAAGCATCTGGCCTTACTTAAGTTACTTGTAGGCCTAGTTGTACAAGTCAAATGTGGCCACATCTCTTAAGGCTATGCCAGACTAGAAACAGAATCACTGATTCGCTGCAATTCAAATAAAAAATCACGATGATTCTCCCTGCATCAAGTGTGTCATACCGCGAAACACAAGTCACAAGAATCAGTTTCAGCAGCGATTCGTACTGATTCACAGTTTTAGAACGTGCTCTAAAGTCTGGAATCATGATTCGTCATTCATCCCGTGTCAGCCAATGGAAAGCAAGAGCTAGATCAGGTGATTAGTAGGGGGAGAGGAGGGGAACCACACTCGCACCAATATGGCGGCAACGAAGGCAACTGGAGCTCTTAACAACATTTCGGTGGAAAATACCATGACTTTGATAGAACTTTATCAAAGTCATGAATGCTTATGGAACGTGCGCCTAACCTCCTATAGGAACCTTACGATGAAAAAGGCGGCTTGGACTAGCATTCGGTTTTTTTTTACTCTTGAAGTAGAACAGACGCTGCAGCACAAACTAAAATTGTTTCTTCGTCACTGCTAGAATCGATCTTGAAAAAAATGTGCGCCAGGAATGGCAACTCTTGCACACTTTCTCTGACTCACGATTTTCTGTGAGTCTGTGTAAGTGTGGCAAGGCTGATTGTGAAACAGCGTAATTCTGATTCGCTCTGAAACAGGTTTCTAGCTGAATGGCTGAATCATGATTCGAGTAAAATCGTGATTCCTTGAATAAGTCTGGCATCAGCTTTAGTCTTAGTCTTAGCTTATAACTACATTCCAGCGTTCGAAAATTTATTAGTAAGGAAGCAGTGTTATGACTTGCTGCAGGTTTCCTCAATAATTGGCTAAATCTTTTGAGTGCCAAAAAAAAACACACAAAAAATTAACACAACTGGCACTGCTAAGTTAACTAAGTTAAGTAGCCTATGCACTATACAGTATGCCCTATCTTGAAGCTAAACCGTAAACACAACAAATAAAGTATTAAAGATATTTTAATTTGTACAAAAATACAATACAAATAAATGTTCGAGCTATTCTCTTCAGATTATAAACAAACAAAAATACAAATTGCACAAGAATGTATGTTACTTAACAGGAAATTTACATTTTTAATTGGATTGGAAGTAACATCCTTGTGCATTTTTGTGTTTGTAATCTGAATGTAGTGAAGAAGAGCATACCTCGGAAATTCATTTGTATTGTATTGTGTAATTTTAAAAAAAGTATTTTTGATATTTGTTTATTATTAAATCTAGAAGTGCATTTGACCCATTACTGGTGTTGACTGCAGCATAGGCCTACTAGTCTAATAGTAATAAATAGGTCTACAAGATGCACTCTTTGTTATGTTACTATAGACTATATATTGTATTTTTCTGCATTAACTTAGTTAAGTACATCCTTTGTACAGTTACAGCTTACATTACTTTATAATTATATAATAGTAATATATTAATTTTGTATTATAATAAAATAAATAAATAAATTTGTTTTTAACATTTCAAAGTATGGACTACTTCATTCATTGATGTGTGTTTTGTTTTTCTCTCTCCCAATGGTCCATGCTCAGTTGTTGAAGATGTAAGGCGCCTCATCGCCACGTATGACCATGCAGCGGACAAATTATGGGCAGTCAAGGCAGAGCTGCAATTTCAGCGGGTGATCTTAGGAAAGAAGTCTCCTCTGATGCAAGTTTCCAAACCGCTGCCTGTACTGCTGGCAAACTTGCAACAGTTCTTGGGCATCAGCACACCAGCAAATCTGCCACGTCTTCAGCAAGAACATGGGATCAACAACGACGACAGTGAGAGCGAGTCGGAAGCTGATGCAGAATCAGATGCAGAATTTCAGACTGACTTCCAGTTCACTTCACCAGGAGTAGTGGTGGCAGGTGCCTATGAAGACACATTTTATGTAGGTGAAGTAGAGGAGGTGATGAATGCTCAGCTGGCAACTGTGAACTTTATGCAAAAATGCTCTGTCAGCAATAGTGTTTTCAAGTGGCCAGCTGCGGCTGACAAAGACAATGTTCAACACAAGTTTGTTTTTGCATCTAACTTTGATGTGAGCACCACAAATGGGCGATTGTGGAATCTCTCTACAACAGATGCAAAGTTGTTGGAGAAAAAGTACAACATGTACAAACAAGTTTTCTTCTGCTGATGAGTAGACTCAATAGTGTGTGCGGGCATGCCCGTATGTCAAAGGGAATAAATCTAATGGATGAGTAATATTACATTGACTGCTATGATAGTTATCTTGCTGGACTTCAGTCTCACTTTCAATGACAAGGTATATAACATTGAATATAAAGTTTACATTTATATTTACTTAGATATTATGTAAATTATCAAGTTTAAATGAAAAAACAGGAGAGGGGGGGGGGAGGGATTTGAAAAAATAACAAAGTGTAACAAGATATATTTCATGGATCTCAAATGAAAAGGGCTTTAAAAATTTAGAAATTTGCAGTTTGAATTGTCAAAATCGGACAACAAACAGCAAAGATATGTGATAATCACATTTTCTTGACTTTTATACGTTTTGCCATCCTTCGCTATTGCTGATTTTGCCATTTTTGAACCACCCCAGCTCCTTTTCTATCAATCTGTGGGTGCTGCAAAAAATTACACAAAGATACAGTATAACAATGGAATTCCTTCAATTTGACACCTGTAAAAGCAGTTATTTAGAAATTACATGGTTCCAAAGATAATGATTTATAAAGTTTCACCGTTCACGCATTTTTTCCACGAAATCAAACTGTAATATCTCCTCAACTAATACAGCTAGAATCAATTTTTTTTGTTGTTTCTTTTGTTGCCTTTTTTTAAGATTATTAATTCCCTGCATGTTTGGTTTTGTTCTAATTTTGACCTGCCGGTACCTACTTCAATACAATATTTTACTGCAAAATTGCGGCACGTCACAGCCTAATTAATGTGCATACAGCCAGTTTAGAGTTTTAGTATAAGTAGCTAGTCCAATGCAGGACGCTTGAGTAGAAAATTCCACTTAGAGTGCAGTTGTACACTTTAACAAGCTATCGTTTTTTTTAAAATATTTTATATTACTTTATGAAGAAAAGTTGTATATAAATGCAGAGCTGCCAACCCCTAAAAAAAATTTCAGTAGCAAACAAAGAAAAGTATCAGTAGTTTCAGCTCAATTTCAGTAGCAAATGTACGAACAAGAATTTTCACATGATAAAATGAGCATTATTTAAAATGTTGATATTAGCTTAAATAAAAACCAAACACCAACACAAAAAGCATTAACTTTCAAATATTTATTTTTAAAATGATAGAAATGTTCCTGAAAAAAACCCAACAGTTTTAACATTTTGTTCGGAAAAGCTAACCCAATGGCTCACTACATGTACTAATGGCATTGATACTGCATTGGTTTAAAACCAAATTGTTAAAGCTGCTATTTATATTAAAAAAACAAAAACATTGTCAGTTATAGGTTCACAGGCATAGACATGTTAGGGCTTTTCTTCTGCTAGGGCAGAAACAGTTGCCCTCTTGCATCTCTGTAGCAGCTCTACTGGCAAATCTGCCTGGTAGCAAGGGCGTCCCTGGAACTTTGACTTGAGGACTAGCAAGGCTTCAGTCTGCTCTGCGCCAAGGGATGGTCTGAACACTGTTCTCGTGTAATCGCCTGAAGGAAACACGGGGATCACAGGACATGACTGTGGTCTCTCTCTCTCTCTCTCTCTCTCTCTCTCTCTCTCTCTCAGTCTACCGCGCAGTGGCTATCCTATCCTATCCTGTCCCATAACCCGAAGGTCGTAGGGGCACCACAGATGATCGCTTAACCAGCATACTCCATCTTTCTCTGTCCTCAGCAGCCCTCATGGCTTCGCTCAGTGTCAAACCAGTCCATTCTCGAATGTTGTCCTCCCACCTCTTTTTCGGTCTCCCCCTTCTTCTACCTCCTTGCACTGTGCCTTGCAGAATGGTCTTTGCAAGGCCTGATGATCTGGTGACGTGGCCATACCATCGGAGTTTCCGTTTCTTCACCACTGTGAGCACTGTGCGCAGTGGCTGCTGAGCTAAAAATAGCGCACACGCAAAGCGCTATACGAAAGTCTATGATACTGACGAAAGCCTAGTAGGCCTACGTCTCTCGCGGCTTTGTTTCGATACTTGTAAAAAAATAGGTATGCTTTGACATTTTTCTTCCGTAGTATTTCTTGAAATGGCGTAGTTGCGGAATTAAAGAACATTTTCCGGAGAAACTACGGACGTTCCGTAGGGGTTGGCAGCTCTGTAAATGGCAAAATAAATAAGTAGTGTTACTTTTGTTATTATATGCGAGTTTATTGATGAGAAAATGCTGATAGACTGGGCTAAAATGCTCTCCGCTTGAGGTTACTAGGCATGGCACCATCAGAGCTTATTCTAGGATTTTGAAAAAGTGGGGGCAGGCCCCCCTTCCTTGAAAAAAAGTGGGGGATTAGGCCCCCCTCTGACCAAAACAGTGGGGGTGTCTTCTCGGCATATATAGGGTGTACACACAAACAAATATCCATATCTGTTTTCTCCCGTGATGTTCCCGGATAAACTGTGAAACAGTCAAGTGTCGCATTCTCTCCATGATTCTGATTGTAAACCAGTTCCAACCGGTCAGGTTCATCGATGCCAAACTCAGAAGAAAGGTGATTGGTCAAAAAGAATAGCATCGGCCAATGAAAATTTGAGACACATCGCATATACCAAAAGAGCAACTTCCGTTTAACTCCAGTTTCCGCTACGCCCTAGTAGACGACAGAAACGTCACAGTAAAGCCCGCTTCGATCAAGACATGTAGCGGGATATTTCCAATCTCCGCGGGATCGCGAACGCGCTCATCGAATTTCTTTGCGGGAAAAAAACTTTTTGTGCGTGATCCCGCGCATCCCGCGCCCTAGAATAAGCTCTGCACCATTTTGCTTGGCTTCCCAGATGCGGGTACCTATTTTTAAACTGGAATTCCAAGCTCAATTTTGATTGGATTGCCTTGATAATTGGTGACCAATCAGAGGACATCTTGCTGAACACTTTGGTATGTTTCTTCTGAATGCGATTGCTGGAAGTGATGAAAATGGAGGTAAGAAAATTTGCCTTTTTTCGTTTTACAAGTTAGGTTGTTGTTTTAATTATTTTCATATTGAAAAAACACCCCTACAATCTGTAATGTCTTCTCTGTCAAATGGTGTTAATATTTTTATAAAATATTGCGATTCAACTTTGGAATAACAATTTGAAGTAGGGTACCATTTCACGCACACAACGATCTCTAGGCTTAGCCAGTCTCAGTACTGTAGCTGCCATTGTGCACTACGAACTTATAATAGGCCTTATTTAATTTAAAATAGGTCAGTTTAACGTTATAGAGGTAAATTTTCCTGTCTTTTTTTTATGGTTATAATTTACTGTGAAGAAAATTTTTAATATTTTTAAGTTAGCAAACTTTAAATAATTAATAATGGCCGGGTTTTGGTCTCCATTAAACAATGCTGAGTTTGACTAGTCCATCGTAAGTTCCTCCCCTGTAGTGCGCTATTTATAGACGGTATATTCATCTTTACTTATGCGCTGGGCTTGTGGAAAACTTACTGCGAGGTAGATCGGCTTGAAAGTATCTAGGTTAGAATAGGCCTACTGGAATCTCTGTACAATTTTTGTTTTAGTTTGCAGCTTGCATTCATTTTAATTTTTTATGAGAATTTCTTCAATACATCTACTTAAATTCAATATGTTTTACTTGTAGCTAATAAATTATAAACTATTGAGTGTACATTTTTTTTTAATATTATTTTTTGGGCTGCTTTCTAGTTTCTTTTACAAATCTTTACCTCTTGATCACTGAGGTTTTATGTTATTTATTTGTTCAGGTTCTAAGTATGATTTATTTATTTTATTATTTTATTTTTTTGTATTGTAAATTAGCCTACATTATAATATACTGCGTGTACTACTACTAGTCTTTTGTTGTTTATTATTTTTTCAGCCTTTTCTAAATTGGTCTGTTTATTAATATAAATAATGATCTTCAATTGTGTGTACTTAGTTATTTTGGGTTTTAATTTCAACTGTATTCTATTTCTAAACAAGGTTTATGCAGAGATGCTGAAAGTGAAATGATTTATTTCATTTTAATTACTTATTTATTTCATATAGTTATTTATTTATTTATTTAATTTTCATTTATTTATTTACTTTTTTTTCTACACAGGTTCTTGATCACCTGTTTAAGTTTAACGCACATGAAAGGGTATGCGGTCTTGTGCCTGCCTCTTATTGACTATTTGACATTATTGCTACGTCTTTGACTTAGCCTTGATGTGCCTTCTTTGCTGTTGCCCATCGCCACTGACTTCTTATTGTGATCAAGAGGAATAAATGAAATAGTAGTTATTTCCTCGTTTAATTGATTTACTGAAGTGCTTAACTTGCTTTCTGCTGTGTTTATGAAAAGTATGTTGCGTGTGTGAAAGATAGAATTTATTCGTCCTTGTTGAACATTAGGCCTATGCATCATTTAATGTAATGCTACAAAATACAAAACCTATAACCTTGAATCTTGACAATTTGGCGAGCGTGCCAGGACTGCCATGTACTGCTACATACAAAACCTTTAACTTTTAAATCTTGACAGAAATGTTAAATATGTTATCAGAAGTGTATTGAAACATTTTGTTAAAAAAGATGTGCCACTGACTGACTTTGCCTAGCAAGCAAACTGTTATTAACATTAGTGATGCAGGGCATTATCTTCTGCATACAATGTATGCTGAGGAATTAGACAAGGTTAATCATTTTGGGTTACAAAAAGATGGCACAACCAGACAAAAACAAAAGATACTGACATCTACTATAAAGCTAAGCACTGGTCAAGAGCTTCCTTTAGGTTTCACTCACGTTGCCAGTGAAACTGGCGAAAACATAGCAAAAGTCATCACTAGGAAAATAGAGAGAAGTAACAGAAACCACATCTAATGAAGACTTCCATACAAATGTTATTCAGAAACTAACCTGGTTGATGAGTGACAGGGCAGCCAATGAGGCTAAGGCTGATTAAATTTTGCAAGAATGGGCTAATGAATGCAGAAAAACAGCTGAGACAGACGATCTCGCAAGCATCATCCATAGCCTCCATTGCACGAGTTGTGTCTTGCTTGGATTCCTTTATCATGTGAAGGACCCAAAATCCAAGTTGGAGGCTGAATTCAAAGAAAAAAACATCAAGCTTGGGCGAGATGCCAGCTCTCAATTTTTTTAATGGAAATCGGAGTTCCCACCTCATCACTTTACAAGAATGGCCTGTGAAATTTTAGGTCCCCGTGGGTGATGAGAAGAATGGTATAAGAGACAGATGGCTTGCACAATGCCGAATTCTAAAGAGGAAGAGTCTCTCATTCCATCTTATAGGGACAATCGCTTCAATGCAGCATTTGAAGGGGCTGCTCGTGTGCTTCATCACAAGAATGACATTCTGCAGCCCATGGAAAAGCTTCAAAGCTTCATGTGGCAGATATGATGCAGCAAACTCACTATGAGCTGCACATAGATGGGACGAGTCGCAGTGGCAACAAGTATATCTGCCAACTTGTAAACACATCTGAAGGAACATATTTAATTCCCTTGGCAGGTGGCAAGGGAAGACACTTCCACATTAGTAGATGTAAGCATACAAATGCTAAGAGGAAATGAGTGACCTCTATCCCATGTCATGCAGTCCAGGACAACTTTGTGATGATGCTTTCTGGTCTATCGAGCATCATGTCAGATCAAGCAGCGGTGATGAAGTCATTTGGTAACCAACTGCAGGAAGAACGCCCAGTCTTGTGGCAAACAGAAGAGGGACTCAACTTTTTGCATTGCAATGCCCACTTTTTGTTAGGCCTAGCATCTGAGCTGAAAAAGCTTCTCTGTGAAGAGGATAAAACAAGAACCACATCTCTCACTGGATACTGCAGAGCTGGAGAATGCTTGGCATACAGGTACTATTATTTTATTTATTTATTTTAACTTTTGATTGATAATTTCTGAGCAAACTTGTGAATATTTATTACATTGATGCAAATCACAACAATTGTATATAATTAATACACACAAATAATTCACCCAAATAGACTTATGTTTAATTTTTCTTTTACATATTATGTTTTAGATATACGCATGGCATGTGATTGTCTCGGTCCTCGTGGTAACAAGAATGGGTGTCGTGATGCTTGGCAGGCTTACTGTGGGACTATAGCACAGAGGTCATCCACTGTGACCAGCTTTCATGAGAACCGCTTCAACAACACATTTCAGGGTAAGAAATTGTGTCAAGTCATGGAATCTAACAAGTAAAATTTATCACCAAATTTAAAATTACAGTGATACCTCGGTAGTCGAACGACTCTATACTCGAACAATTCGGAGTTCGACCAAAATTTTCGAGAAATTTTTGCTGCGGTGCTCGACCAAAAATTCGGTACTCGACCAGCCGAACACGTGACGACCGCATGGGCTTTGTGATGATCGCGCCATCTCGGCTACTCTCGCTTGTTCGGGAAGCATCAGTTCTCTCGAGAGCGTCACTCAGACAACGCGCGATCAGCATTCGTTGTGATTTAGTGATTTTCAGTGCTTTTAATTGCTTTTTTAGCTTTCATAATGAGTCCCAAGAAAGTAATGAGTGTTAAGGGGAAGGAGAAGAGGAAAACAGTGCGAACAACGATCGAGTTGAAGAAGGAAATTATAGCGAAATATGAGAATGGTGTACGAGTGTCCGATTTAGCGGTAGAATACGGAATGGCGAAGTCGACCATTTCTACGTTTTTAAAGCATAAAGAAATGATTAAGAAGGCGAATGTTGCAACGGGAGTTACGGCGGTAACTAAGCAAAGGCCACAAGTGATTGAGGAGATGGAAAAGTTGCTTTTAATATTTATTAAAGAAAAACAGTTGGCCGGGGAAAGTGTTAGTGAAGCGTTCATTTGTGAAAAAGCGTTGCATATCTATGAAGAATTAGTGAAGAAAAGTCCGAGTACCAGTGAAAGTGATTCATTTACATTTAAAGCGAGCAGGGGTTGGTTTGAAAAGTTTCGTAATAGAACAGGTATTCATCGTGTTACTAGGCATGGGGAGGCAGCTAGTTCGGATCAAATTGCAGCCGATAAATACGTGGGGGAATTCGATCGGTACATAAATGAACAAAATTTGATCGCACAACAAGTCTTTAATTGTGATGAGACTGGGTTATTTTGGAAGAAAATGCCAGCCAATACGTACATTACCAAGGACGAGACGAAGATGCCAGGTCACAAGCCAATGAAAGATAGGCTAACATTGTTGCTGTGTGCAAATGCAAGTGGCGATTGCAAGATCAAACCCTTGTTAGTGTACCACTCGGACAACCCCCGGGTGTTCAAACGAAATAATATTTGTAAAAGTGCACTACCAGTTATGTGGCGCTCGAACACTAAATCTTGGGTCACAAGACAATTCTTTACTGAGTGGATAAACGAAGTGTTTGCCCCCCAGGTTAAGGCTTACCTCATTGAAAAGAGCTTGCCAATGAAATGTCTTCTGGTTATGGACAATGCTCCTGGACATCCTCCAGGTCTCGAGGATGACTTGAAAGAAGAATACAGCTTTATCAAAATCAAATTCTTGCCCCCCAATACTACTCCCATACTCCAGCCCATGGACCAACAGGTCATTTCAAACTTCAAAAAACTCTATACCAAGGCCCTTTTCAGAAAGTGTTTTGAAGTGACCAGTGACACGAAGTTGACCCTAAAGGAATTCTGGAAGGAAAACTTCAGCATCCTCAACTCTGTTAACATGATTGACCAAGCTTGGCGAGGTGTGACCTATAGGACATTGAACTCTGCCTGGCGTAAGCTGTGGCCATCATGTGTCACAGAGAGGGAGTTTGAAGGTTTCCAACCAGAGGCGGGTCCAAGCACTGCTACCCCTGTAATTTCTGATGACACTGATGTCGTTGAGGAAATTGTTGTCATGGGCAGGAGTTTGGGGCTTGAGGTCGACAAGGATGATATTGATGAGCTTGTAGAAAGCCATTCTACCGAGTTGACTGTGGAGGAATTGTTGCACCTGCAACAACAACAGCAGCAGGATCTGATTGTGGAGCAGGAATCTTCAGAAGAGGATGAGGTAAGGGAGGATGTTCCAAGTTCTCTCATCAATGAAATTTGTTCCAAGTGGGCAGATGTGCAGGCTTTTGCTGAAAAATACCACCCAGAAATTGCAGTAGCAAACCGGGCAGTGCATATGTTTAATGATAGTGTCATGTATCATTTTCGAAGAATACTGCAGAGGAGGAAGAAACAATTAACAATAGACCAGTTTTTCACAAAAGAAAAGGAAGCTGCTACATCAAAGCCTGTTTCTCCTCCAAAGAAGAGACAAAGAAGAGAAGAAACCCCTGAAATAGATCTGCCCACCATAACCATGTCAGGAAGAAAATATGGTCCTTCTCGGCCCAAGAAACGCCGTTTTAATGGTAATAGGTATACCAAAAGCTCTGTTGAAATGCATAGTGTCGATTCAGTGCCATGTGCTGTGACAATAACAGACGACGAACAGACAGCCTCCCCCCAAACTGCTCCTGCACAAAATGCCACGCCCCTTTCTCGATCCGAGCAAAAAATAAAAGGTCTGTACAACGAAATATATGATTTTGACCACGATGAGAATCAAAGTAAGTGTTCAGAGACTGATGATGAGTCAGACAGTAGTGAAAATGAAGACTCTGATAAAAATCATGATAAAGATCTCCTCATGACACCCCCTAAAGGATACAGGCTAATAGATGTTGAGTTGTTAGCAGAATATGTACGTGCAAATCTCCTGTGTCGATTTTGCAAAAAAACAGTAGAAGTCATTGAGGTCAAGAGGAAAGGGTTAGCTAGTGAGTTTGTATTTGAGTGTTCAAATAATTGTGGACAGCCTGTTTTCAATTCATGCCAGCAGCAAACTGTAGGTAATGCAAAGGTAAATCTGGTAAACAGACGCGCAGCTTTTGCGATGAGGTGTCTTGGCTGTGAGTTTGCAGATTTGGAAACGTTCTGTGGGATACTAGACTTGCCACCACCAGTCAAAAAAAGTACTCAAAATGCTATCAGCAAAACAATTCACAATGCAACAGTCACAGTAATGAAGAAAAGCATGAAAGATGCAGCTGAGTTAGAGTACAGCTTGGCAGAAGAAATGCCAGAAACAGATGTGCGAGAAATAGATGTATCAAGCGATGGAACATGGATGACACCGGGTCATTCTTCTAAAATAGGGGTTACTGCCACAATAGGGTTCAGGACTGGTAAGGTGATTGACACAGAAACTAGAAGTAAAGTATGCAAAAGCTGTCAATACTGGACTAAGCAAGATCATACAACACTCAAATACAGGCAGTGGCAAGCATAATCCATCACCTGGAACATTTAAGATTGTTTTTGAGAGAGCACCTCAGCCATTTAAACAACAAGATAGACAGTGTGGCAGCTGACATTCAAGATGAGACCCTTCTGTCCTTTGTCTGTGCTTTGGCATTGATCTACATACACGTGACTGGTCCATTCTGGGAACTTCTGCAGAGCAAAGTCACATATGGGGATTTCCACATTTACATCCAGAAGCTTCACGCCAGCTTTGACAGATGGCGAGAAGATAGCAGTGACATGCTAAATCCTGAGTTTCAGGGTGTATTTGATGGACAGTTTCAGCTGAATACAGATCTGAAACCTGCTGTTCTGAAGTTTGCTGCTGAACATAACCAGGTAAAAGCAGCTGTGGAAGTTATCATGAGAGACCTGCTGGTTGTAACTAATCTCCAGCTTACTGACTTTCTTCTTGATGGGAAATATGGTCAAGTTCAGTCACCAGACATTCAGACTGCTTTACAGCACTGCCATCTTACCAATCTCCTTGGCGAGAATGCATTTGGAGAGCTTGATTTCGACATAAACAGAAGAAAGCATGCTACATTCCATCACCGATCATCAAATCAGATGCAAAACTTCAACAAGACATCATCATGGCTTTGCCAAAAGGATGACGAAGACAGTACCAGGCTGATGGCAGTTGCAAGGAGGAAAGGAAACAGTCTTCGAGAACAACACAGAAGACAAGAACAAGTTGTTCGCCTGAAAATCCGCGAACAGTTGCTGGAAACAAGACACAAAAAGCGTCTCAAAGAAGCCAAACTCGCAGAAGTTAGATCTGCACTCATAAGACGTGTTCTTGCCCATGGTGGTCCTTGCCAGAAGAAGGAAGATGTGGCCAGATTAATTCGTCGACAGCAAAGGGCAGGTGCTTCTCAGGGAAGACTCAAGGAAACTCTCAAAGATGAAGTGCGCTTTCAAAAGACAATTGTCAAAAAGAAAGGAACCTTAAAACTTAGTGGTACTGTGAATGAGCTGCAGAAAATATTAGAAGAGCATCTGTCTTCAGCTCCACTACGACCAGACATTCCAGTCGAAATTCCTGAAGACGTTACCCATGAGGCACCACCTCCTGAAGACGTTACCCATGAGGCACCACCTCCTGAAGACTTAGCCGATGATTATGTAGGTGATTCACCTTTTAAGTTCACCAACCAAGGCCAGTGGGTTGCTGTTTATTACTTTGAGCAGTTTTATTTAGGCCAAGTACTTGATGTGAAGAACAATGGTGATGATGCAACAGTAAAGTTCCTGGAGAACACAAAAGGCCGTCAAGATTTGTTTCGCTGGCCAAACAGAGAAGACGTTGCTGATGTTAGTGCACAGTTTGTGTTCAGGTGGGACTTTGAGTGTCTTCCTGCGAGCAATGACCTCCGAGTCTGGCACGTGACTGGCGTAAACGACATTGCCGCTGCATATTAACAAATTTCGAAAACATAAATGCAACATTTGAACATTTCTGGTTGTCTGCTTTAATTTAAAAGGTATTTCATTACATTTGTCTCCTTGTGCTGATTCCATTGGTATGTGATATTTTTCTGTAGCCCAATTAGGTGCCGAGTTATACAAATTTGACAATTTACACATTTTGTGTTAGCGTTTTGTAAACACCGACTACAGAGATTTTTTGCATTTTTTCCGTTTTCAGAGGTGGTTTTTAAACATTTATTTCTATTTTTTTAAGGCTAATGAAAATTCTCCTTATTATATATGATGAAAACTCTCAGAAAAATTCATTAAGACCCCCAAACAGCATTATCAGATGTACTCTATGGGGGTCAGAAGTTGGAGGAAAATGCAATTTTGATTTTGTGCCAAAAACCCTGACGAAAATTAAATCAATAAAAATTCATAACTTGTGATCAAATTGTTGTACAAAGAAAAGAAACATACCATTGGAATCAGCATAAAAAGTTCTTTCAGTTCAATATGTTTTTTAAAAGCTTGGCACAATTTGAAAAATCAGTTTGGAGTACCTACTTGTAGACGTAGTGAACAGATTTTCACAGACCGCGAGGACTATATTTTAAAAGACCGGCATCATTGCGAAGACTTCATTCATCGAAAAGATCAGCCCAAGAAGATGAGAGTGCTAATGATATTTTGGATATCGTGTACCGAAAACCCCATGATGTGATGGGAATCGCTAAATGTAGATATCAGCAGAGTGCGTGATGCATTGAGGTGGTACATCACTAAGTACAACATTTATTTTGAATTGGTTTTATTGCATAGTGATGAAAAAAAAAAAGAAAGGATAATAAGGTATGAAGATTTAATTTATATATTTTTAATAATAAAAAATCTTAGAGGTGAAGATTATTTTAATACTATATTATTATTATTATTATTTTTTTTTAAAAATTATTTTTATTATTATTAATTTTTTTTTAATTTATTTTTTTATTTTGTTTTATTATATTTATTTATTTTACCTTTTGTAATTTTTTTTAATAGGAACCCATCATATAACATCCATGAGCTGGATGTGCACCTGTTGCCCGAACCGGGAGATGTCGAAGAAGACAGACAAGACGGGAGAGACCCACAGCTAGCCCCCCGCAGCATACAGATGATACAAGTAGGTAAAAAAAAATTTTTTAATAAAAGACCAACAACAACAAAAAGAAAAGAAACATTTGAAGGTATAAAACTAGAAGACATTGATCGGTTTGAAAACATTTTGAAATCAACGTGACCATCTTTAGTCTACAAGAAGAGGAAGAATCTGATTTACCCACAGCACAATTGGTTAGACGTTCATTAACCAGATATTCTGAGACATTATATATAAATCAGTTTGAAAATCATTTTTCATACATCAAGAACTTGAATGTGTATGCAAAGACATATAGTTGTAGCAAATGTGATCGTCATTTTAGAGCAGCCAGGAGATTGTGTTCTCCTTTTGTGCAATGTAAAGGGGCTCAAACCCATGAAAAATTTCCAGGGGGAATTTATAAACTTCCACCCACACTGAGACAGCGCTTAGGCGATGAAAATATAAAATTGCCAATACAACTACAGTTTCACCCTGTTATAGAATTGTGTATGATATAGAGACTTATTTTCCAAATACGCCAAATATCAAGGATAGTCCAACACAACTAACATTTTTAGAACAACACTTGCCTCTATCTATCAGTATATGTAGTAATGTGCCGGGATTCACAGATCCGCAATGTTTTATCACCACAGGAAACTCTGAAGAGTTGGTGAGTAAAACCATAGACGCGCTATATACCATTCAAAAAGCCTCTCATTCCATCTTAAAAGAGATAGCTAAACCTGTTTTCAAGAAAATCAAGAAACGCTTACAAGTTATTGCTGAAACTGATGAACATGTGGAATTTCATCCCCTCAATGAACTAAAGGATCGATTATCTACGTTTATTGAGAGCATCCCCGTGATTGGATTTTCCAGTGGAAAATATGACTTAAATGTTTTAAAACCCTATTTAGCGAAATATTTTTGTGAGACTGAGCCTGACCCTGGTGTGACCCTAAATAAGGAGAAAGATGATGCTGAAGATGAGGATGAAGATGAGGATGAAGAAGAAATTACACCAGAAGGAAGAAAGAGAAAAAAGGTGTGTTTGTGGAAAAAACAAAAGAAAAAAACAAAAACAACATCAAAAAATCGTATGATCAAGAAAGGCAAACAGTTTTTGGTCCTATCCAACGCTATATTAAAATTTCTAGACATCACCAATTATTAGGCGCCTGGATTTTCTTATCGCCAATATTTAGCGGCATACAAGTGCTCTCTACAAAAATCATTTTTTCCATACCAATACATCACGTCACTGGACAAGTTAGATGAGCCACAGCTACCTCCCAGAGAGGCCTTTTTTAGTGATTTGACCAAAAGCACAATCACGGAAGACGACTATAAAAGCTGTCAACTGGAATGGAATGCACAAAAGATGACCACATTACGAGATTGGCTCGTACATTATAATAACATGGACTGTGCACCATTTTTGGAAGCCATTGAAAAGCAAACTCATTTTTTTCAAGACTTAAATTTAGATATGTTTTACGATGGCATCACATTGCCAGGACTAACCGATCGCTTTTTGCATTCAAGCTGCCACAATTTTTTTGCTCTTTGCGGTGAAAAGGATAAGGATATGTATTATACTATGCGGGATTCGGTGTGTGGTGGTCCAGCCATTGTATTTCATAGATATCATGAAAAAGATGTGACCTACATCAGAGCTGCGGATCCCAACATCGCTTCCCCAAAACTCTGCAAAACCATCGAGGGTTATGATGCCAATAGTTTATATCTCAAATGCATGTCAGAGCCTATGCCAGTAGGGTTTTATTTGAGAAGAAAAACAGAAAGTGGATTCAATTTAGATTGGAAGAAAAATTGACAGAGTAAGATTTGTTTAGAATGGCTAGAGTATATAACGGCTAAAGAAAAGAGAGACATCCAACACCAATATAATAGGGGACTAGAAAAACGTCTAGGAGGAAGAAAACTTCCAGTGGATGGCTGGGAGCAAAAATCCAACACAGCATTCCAATTTCATGGTTGTTATTGGCACGGGCATGATTGCCGACTGACACAAAATTTGGATCCTGATCTAAAAAAAAAAGAGCCGACGACACACAGGAAAAAGATGCCTATCTACGAAAAATCGGCGTCAATCTACGCATCATGCGGGAGTGTGAATGGCAGGAATATAAAAAGAAAAATAAGAAAGAAGTAGCCTATTGGGCTCCTGGATTTGAGTGTGGACCCGCCTTTTATAGTGTGGGCATGAGCGAAAAAGAGATCTTGGATCATGTGAGGACTGGGGCCATGTTTGGATTTGTGGAAGTCGACATTGAGGTTCCGGATGAACTGAAACCATAGGAGATCGGCAAGAGGAAGATAGTTTTAATTGTAGGTGGTCATTTAAGACGGGTGAGAAATATGTGTGACTTGTAGACGTAGTGAACAGATTTTCACAGACCGCGAGGACTATATTTTAAAAGACCGGCATCATTGCGAAGACTTCATTCATCGAAAAGATCAGCCCAAGAAGATGAGAGTGCTAATGATATTTTGGATATCGTGTACCGAAAACCCCATGATGCGATGGGAATCGCTAAATGTAGATATCAGCAGAGTGCGTGATGCATTGAGGTGGTACATCACTAAGTACAACATTTATTTTGAATTGGTTTTATTGCATAGTGATGAAAAAGAAAATGAAAGGATAATAAGGTATGAAGATTTAATTTATATATTTTTAATAATAAAAAATCTTAGAGGTGAAGATTATTTTAATACTATAATATTATAGCATGTCCACATGCTTTTTTGTTTATTAAATTCTACTTGAGTATTTGTATTTTCTGTATAGATCTCGGAAAGCTGGTCACAGAACACTTTGAATTTTTTAAATTGGACAAAAAGTAAGCGAGTTATGTGCGATTAAAGACCGGATATTTTGACCATTTTTAGGCTTAAGAACAATAGGAATTAATAGCCAGCTCATGGCACCGTTGATTAAACAAAAATAATACAGTTTTTCATATATTATCAGCATTTGTTATTAAAATCTGATAAAATTTAGTACTTTGAAAGAAAAAGACATGCCGAATCCAATGGTGCACTTAAAAACTCCGCATTTTATTTGGAAATCGCCTAATTTACATAATATTTGCATAATTTATACAAAATGTGTTGTATAAAACAA
Organism: Oncomelania hupensis; assembly: GCA_036898135.1. NCBI lineage: Eukaryota > Metazoa > Mollusca > Gastropoda > Littorinimorpha > Pomatiopsidae > Oncomelania > Oncomelania hupensis. The sequence continues at coordinate 24,047 of JBAHVR010000243.1, read as the reverse complement.
TATTTTTAATGTTAAAATGGTTGTAAACCACTTAATAGTGTTGAAAGTGATAAATAATGTTGAACTTTGCATGTAGAAATATATTTTGTTAAAATTTGCAATTTGCATATTAATTAATTAGCTGCAAGCTGATTGCCTGAAATAAAACATTGCCATAACTTTTTTATTTTCCGTCCGATTTTATTTATTTTTGCATCATTCTTGTGAGAATTTCATGCATTTAATACTAGGACAGACATTTTCTCATAAAAGTTTGATTTGCATATTAATTAGCTGCAAGCTGATTGGCTAAAATTTAAATTGCCATAACTTCACTGTTTTATCATTATGGACATTTTTTTTTTTTGCATCAAGCTTATAAGAAAACTATGCATTTATAGTCACACCATTTAGTAGCAAGATGAATAAAAATTAACACTGACTTATACTAAAACTCTAAACTGGCTGTATGCACATTAAGCTGTGACGTGCCGCAATTTTGCAGTCAAATATTGTATTGAAGGATCAGTCTGTGGCTACCGAGTACATGTAATAAAGTACAGGCAGAAAGGAAATGGAGAGAAACTGACCCAAGAGCTTTGATAATAACAACACACTTAGTTGATTTTTTTTATTAATGATATGTGTTTCTGTTGTTTAAAGAATCTTGGAGATCACAGACAAAGACACAGTTCGCCTGGCAGCCGTGAGAGCTGGACAGCCGGACATGCCCCTGAATCGTACGGTAGCGTATGATCAACTAAAACCGGTAAAGAAAGGGAAGTATAATTTCCACCAATGTTTTCAAGGGGTAGATGTCAGAGGGCAGAAGGATTCAGATATGGGTCAGGCAATTCAGGAGGTGGCCTCAGAAGGAAACGAGGTGTGCGGGGTAGCATCAGATGTAAATGGGGAGCTGAGTGAGGAGACATCTCAGGAGGGTTTGTCTCAGGAGGAGGCATCTCAGGAGGGTTTGCCTCAGGAGGAGCCATCCCAGGAGGGTTTGCCTCAGGAGGTGTCTGAGGAGGTGATGTCTCCTGAGGTGTCGTCTCAGATGACATCTCGGAAGGTGTTGCAAACAGTTTTTGGTCCTATCCAACGCTAAATTAAAATTTCTAGACATCACCAATTATTTGGCGCCTGGATTTTCTTATCGCCAATATTTAGCGGCCTACAAGTGCTCTCTACAAAAATCATTTTTTCCATACCAATACATCACGTCACTGGACAAGTTAGATGAGCCACAGCTACCTCCCAGAGAGGCCTTTTTTAGTGATTTGACCAAAAGCACAATCACGGAAGACGACTATAAAAGCTGTCAACTGGAATGGAATGCACAAAAGATGACCACATTACGAGATTGGCTCGTACATTATAATAACATGGACTGTGTACCATTTTTGGAAGCCATTGAAAAGCAAACTCATTTTTTTCAAGACTTAAATTTAGATATGTTTTACGATGGCATCACATTGCCAGGACTAACCGATCGCTTTTTGCATTCAAGCTGCCACAATTTTTTTGCTCTTTGCGGTGAAAAGGATAAGGATATGTATTATACTATGCGGGATTCGGTGTGTGGTGGTCCAGCCATTGTATTTCATAGATATCATGAAAAAGATGTGACCTACATCAGAGCTGCGGATCCCAACATCGCTTCCCCAAAACTCTGCAAAACCATCGAGGGTTATGATGCCAATAGTTTATATCTCAAATGCATGTCAGAGCCTATGCCAGTAGGGTTTTATTTGAGAAGAAAAACAGAAAGTGGATTCAATTTAGATTGGAAGAAAAATTGACAGAATAAGATTTGTTTAGAATGGATAGAGTATATAACGGCTAAAGAAAAGAGAGACATCCAACACCAATATAATAGGGGAATAGAAAAACGTCTAGGAGGAAGAAAACTTCCAGTGGATGGCTGGGAGCAAAAATCCAACACAGCATTCCAATTTCATGGTTGTTATTCGTGGGTTTCAAGGCGACTCGGTCACGTGGTACGCAAGCCTACGTCGGCCATGTTGCTTCCCCACACTCCGTTGCCGACATGTATTTGTTCAGCGATTGTTGGAATTTAGATTCAGTTGTTGCTACAGTTTAGATACGCTTGCAGTCCCCAAAATGGCTCAATCAAAGTCCGGAAAGGTCGTGGAACCTGAATCATACAGATTATCGCTTCCAAGTGATGTGAGGATAAGATATGATGTAAAAATAGCGGCGATCGATGGCGTTGATCCCTACACTATTCAACCCAGCGAGTTTGGTCGTGATAGAATGGCATGGCCAGACGTTTCATACTTGGATGTTTACACCTATCTAGTATGCAGGTAAGGGTCGTTATCAGGTTATGTTGAGTTTTGTGTGTTTTTAACACGACTGTATGTGTTTGTTATTTCATTAGGCTAAGTGCTTTGCTACTTGATTGTCCCGTCTATGACTACGTAGGCCTGTATTTCATTTACTGATTTAGTTCGTTGATGTTCATGTTGATAGTTAGTTAGTTACTCATTGCTTATAGGGTCCAGCGGACTGCTAGGAGCCGAATCAGGACCTCGTTCATGTTGATGGTTAGGCCTACTTCAATACTTGGTAGGCCTAGACTTTTCTGTTGTAATGTCCGCTCTGTTGACTGCTGCTTTCCACAAGCGCCGTCGTTCTTCACTCAGCTGTCTTGTTTGTTCTCCTTGGCTTATTACTGTGGTCGGAAAACTGAAAAACCTCAGTTTGTCGCCGCTAAACACATTCTTTTTGCTACCTGGCCTATTGCTACATCCGCTGACAGCACAGATAGGCATATTTTACTCAAAGAGAAACAACACTTTGACACTAGCAACAAGCCGCGTGGGGAGGGAAAATGGCCGCGGGTACAAAACTCCGTAATTGATGACGTCACGAGAATCCCAGCAATTGGCACGGGCATGATTGCCGACTGACACCAAATTTGGACCCTGATCTAAAAAAAAAAAAGAGCCGACGACACACAGGAAAAAGATGCCTATCTTCGGCACTATCTGTCTGAGCAAGCTGCAAAGACTCTTGTCTCTGCGTTCATATTGTCTCGTCTGGACTATTGTAATGCCTTGCTGCATGGCTGTCCCCAGTACCTCCTTATCAGGTTACAGAAACTGCAGAATAATGCTGCCCGCCTAATCCTGAGAATCCGCAAGTCTGAGCACATTTCCCCCCACCTTCAAGCACTTCACTGGCTTCCTATAGAGACACGCATCAAATACAAAATCGCATGCCTTACTTTTGGTGCATTTACACAAACGGGACCCGCCTACCTCACAGACATGATTCAGACATACACACCATCCAGAACACTCCGCTCCTCAGCAGACACCTCCATTCTTTCCACCCCTAGAGTTAACACTAAATCCTTTGGTGAACGCTCTTTTACCATTGCTGCTCCTCTCGTCTGGAACTCTCTCCCTGCCAGTCTTCGTCACTCCCCATCCCCTGACTCTTTCCGCACAGGCCTAAAAACTCATCTTTTCCCACTTGCATACACATAAACATTCCCCCCCTCCCCCCGCACCCTTCCACCCCTCATGTCCGTGCCTGCATCTCAGTGACTTACTTTGCCTGCGAGTATGCCCTGCTTGTGTTTTGTCATGTATGCTGCTGATTATTTACGTGTGATATGCTAATTGTTTGTATGGTTTAATTGTTAATGTTGTTTAATTGTCGTGCTCTGATTATGTTGTACTATGATTTGCTTGTATGCTTAGTGTTTTTGTCTTTATGACCCTGTTGTTTGTATTGCCGTGGTTTAACTGTGTGCTTGTATATCCTTTCGCGCTTTGTATGTATGGCTATGTTGTTGAGGTCTTGCTTGGTATGCTTTGCTTGTTTGCTGATGTTGTTTTTAAATATTGTGCTTTCTATGTGTAGCATGTTTGTGTAAATGGCTGTTATTGTAAAGCGCGTTGAGCATTTATATGAAAACGCGCTATATTAAATGTACATTATTATTATTATTATTAAAATCGGCGTCAATCTACGCATCATGCGGGAGTGTGAATGGCAGGAATATAAAAAGAAAAATAAGAAAGAAGTAGCCTATTGGGCTCCTGGATTTGAGTGTGGACCCGCCTTTTATAGTGTGGGCATGAGCGAAAAAGAGATCTTGGATCATGTGAGGACTGGGGCCATGTTTGGATTTGTGGAAGTCGACATTGAGGTTCCGGATGAACTGAAACCATAGGAGATCGGCAAGAGGAAGATAGTTTTAATTGTAGGTGGTCATTTAAGACGGGTGAGAAATATGTGTGACTTGTAGACGTAGTGAACAGATTTTCACAGACCGCGAGGACTATATTTTAAAAGACCGGCATCATTGCGAAGACTTCATCGAAAAGATCAGCCCAAGAAGATGAGAGTGCTAATGATATTTTGGATATCGTGTACCGAAAACCTCATGATGCGATGGGAATCGCTAAATGTAGATATCAGCAGAGTGCGTGATGCATTGAGGTGGTACATCACTAAGTACAACATTTATTTTGAATTGGTTTGATTGCCGACTGACACAAAATTTGGACCCTGATCTAAAAAAAAAAAAAGAGCTGACGACACACAGGAAAAAGATGCCTATCTACGAAAAATCAGCGTCAATCTACGCATCATGCGGGAGTGTGAATGGCAGGAATATAAAAAGAAAAATAAGAAAGAAGTAGCCTATTGGGCTCCTGGATTTGAGTGTGGACCCGCCTTTTATAGTGGGGGCATGAGCGAAAAAGAGATCTTGGATCATGTGAGGACTGGGGCCATGTTTGGATTCGTGGAAGTCGACATTGAGGTTCCGGATGAACTGAAACCTCGATTTGAAGAATTTCCACCCATCTTCAAAAACACCGACGTTGGCCGAAATGACATCGGTCCTCACATGAAGGTGTTTGCAGAAGCGCATGGATTCTTAAAACAACCACAACGCTTGCTGATCTCTAGTTTTTGTGGAGAAAAGATACTACTCATCACCCCACTACTCCAATGGTATCTTCAACAAGGGCTAAGAGTCACCAAAATCTATCAAGTGATACAATACGACCAAAAGCCATGCTTCCAAAAATTCACGGACAAGGTGACCAGTGCCCGACGAGAAGCGGGTTTAGATGACGACAAAGCCATCATCGCAGCAGCTTACAAACTCGTGGTGAGTCCTTTTTTTTATCATGTGCATGTTTTTAAAACAACTGCACGCCAAAATACAAGAAAATGCATTGAAAAAAAAACACGCACCCCGTGCACTGATGATGACGTGTGCGTGCATGTGTGAATGTCTGAACGCGCGTTTTTGTAATGCTGCACGCCCAAATTTAAAACACTGCACGCCAAAATACAATGAAATGCATTGAAAAAAAAAAAAAAACACGCACCCGTGCACCGATGATGACGTGTGCGTGCATGTGTGAATGCGTATTTTTGTAATGCTGCACGCACAAATTTTAAACACTGCACGCCAAAATACAAGAAAATGCATTGAAAAAAAAACCACGCACCCCGTGCATCGATGATGGCGTGTGCGTGCATGTGTGAATGACTAAACGCGCATTTTTAATACTCTGCACGTGCAAATTTGAAACACTGCACGCCAAAATACAAGAAAATGCATTGAAAAAAAAACACGCACCCTGTGCACCGATGATGACGTGTGCGTGCATGTGTGAATGACTGAACGCGCGTTTTTGTAATGCTGCACGCCCAAATTTGAAACACTGCATGCCAAAATACAATAAAATGCATTGAAAAAAAAAAGTACCCCGTGCAACGATGAGCGTACACGCACGCGTACTCACTGGCCCACTCAAATTTTAAGACTGCACGCCAAAATACAAGGAAATGCATTGAAAAAAAAAAACGCACCCCGTGCATCGATGATGACGTGGGTGCGTACGCGCGCGTGTATTTTTTTTTTTTTGAGGGGCTCATTTTTTGTTTGTTTTGTTTGATCCAAGGCAACAGCTCCTATGGCCGAACACTGATGAGGCGTGATCGACACACCAAGGCTTTCATCACGGATGCAAAGGGCGCCACCAAAGCTATTCACGACCCTCGATTTAAAAGATGCATACCCGTGCAAAATGATTATTACGAGGTAGAGTGTCGACTGACCACCCACCAAAATCTACCTCTACACATTGGATTATTCGTGTACGGGTATGCCAAACTCAAGCTTCTTCAATTTTACAATGTTTATCAGTTTATAGTCCCCTCTCTTCCCGTAAGGATTTTCAGAGAGGAGACTCACAATTTTACTACAACTTTATTGACTTTTATATTGCACGATGTGATTACCAATTGATGACCTGCGACACAGACTCTTTATATTTGGCATTGAGTGGGGAGACTCTAGAAGACGTTATTCGTCCCGATCGAAGAGATCATTTCAACATACATCAGGACGAATGGCTACCTACCCACCATTGCCAAACCCACAAAAACCAAGCTAGACTACCACTACCACAACGGCACCCATGTCTTTTACTTGAGCAAATTCTTATATTACATTATTATTTTTAAAATTATAATTAAATGGCTTAAGCTAATGAGATGGTTTTTGGGATGGGCATTCACCTCATCCCCCTCTACCTAACCCTGCATATTTCATGCAAATGGGCTCAGTAGTTTGGGCTCTGCCCCCAGGAGCTGGAGGTGGGAACTTAGAAATATTTGGGAGGGGTTAGTTCCAAGATTCTGTTACCACCTACACACACACACACACACACACACATTGAAAGATCAAAGGGAATTGAAAAGGTCAAGGTCTGTTTTTCCTGTTGAAGAGAAAAGTAGTGGTCAAGAAAGAGGGCTGAGTGTATGTATATTTATATTTTTAAGTGTCTGGGAGTATATATATGTATGTATATGTATGTATATATGTGTATATATATGTATGGGTGTTTATGTATGTATAGATCTATAGAAATTGTTGAGATTTAGGGTTAGATAGTGCGTGTGTGTGTGTGTGATTTGGTGTGTGTGTGTGTGATAGTGTTATGATCTAGAACGTTTTGATTTCATTCTTGGTAGATATTATGATGATTATTATTTATTTGCAGTGGTATGATGGAGGATATTTCGAAGAAGCTGAAGTGGTTCGATGCTTCAGATTTTCAGAGGCCAACGAAAAAGTTACCTGAGCCGAAAACCATGTAAGGAGTAATATTTGTATATATATTACTTATGTCATATGTTAAAAGTACCCTGTAAGACTTGAAGTATATGGGCATCTTGTTCATAGTACTGAAGAGAGTTCCAAGATTCTGTTACCACCTACACACACACACACATTGAAAGATCAAAGGTCATTGAAAAGGTCAAGGTCTGTTTTTCCTTTTGAAGAGAAAAGTAGTGGTCAAGAAAGAGCGCTGAGTGTATGTATATTTATATTTTTAAGTGTCTGGGAGTGTATATATATATGTATGTATATGTATGTATATATGTGTATATATATGTATGGGTGTTTATGTATGTATAGATCTATAGAAATTGTTGAGATTTAGGGTTAGATAGTGCGTGTGTGTGTGTGTGTGATAGTGTTATGATCTAGAACGTTTTGATTTCATTCTTGGTAGATATTATGATTATTATTTATTTGCAGTGGTATGATGGAGGATAATTCCAAGAAGATGAAGTGGTTCGATGATGCAGATTTTCAGAGGCCAAATAAAAAGTTACCTGAGCTGAAAACCAGGTAAGGAGTAATATTTGTATATATATTACTTATATGTCATATGTTAAAAGTACCCTGTAAGACTTGAAGTATATGTCCATCTTGTTCATAGTACTGAAGAGAGCAGATTATTAATGTGCATGACTTTGTGTTTGTTGTAGGAAGAGCTCGGTGCCTGCGGAGGTGATTGTGATTTCCTCTGATGAGGAAGCCCCCTGCTCTGTGCCCACTAAGGTGAGACAGTATTTTAAAAGAAATAGAGTGATAGTTACTATCGTCACCATCACCTCTACTATCTTTACCGGGGCCACCGCCGGGGCCATCATCATCATTATCAACGTCGCCACCTCTGCCGCCCGCTGCCGGGCCCACTGCCGGCCGCCCGCTATCGCCTCTGCCGCTCGCCGCAGCCCACACGCCGACGCCGACCATCACCCACATGCCGACGCCGACCACTACCGCCGCAGCCCACACTCTACCGCCGACGCCGTTGCCGGGACAACCATCACCACCACTACCATCATCACCACCCCCATGCTGTGTTGCAGCCCATAAACATCAAACTCGAGAGCCAGGCTTATGGAAACTGGAGGCTAAAGCAGATAAAATTATTTCTTTGGCGCCCAAAAGCTACGCATGTAGCACCCATAAAACCACCAAGGTATCTTGCAAAGGGGTACAGAAACGGTGCAACCCGTTAACCATAACTAACTTTCATACCGTATTAACTTCACAAAAGCCGCATCATGTGATTAATCGTGGTTTTCGCCTTGACTCACAAAATGTGATGCGAACCTATATACAACCCAAAAGAGGATTGTCGTATCTTTATACCAAAACGAAGGTATTATCAGACGGTGTGTCTACCGTAGCGCTTGACCTCTAACTTTTTTGGTTTTTTTTAAAATTGATAGACTTATGGATGTGCGTTTTTTACAACATCCTTTTTCGATCCTTCTCGCAGGTCCTTCAGGGTGTGGTAAAACATTTTTTATTGCACAATTGATTCAACATTGTAAAACCAACATTCAACCGCCCATTGAAAAAGTGGTGTATGTCTACCATCAATATCAAGACTTATTTAGACAGCTACGAGACAAGTCCCGTATCTATTGATTTTGTAGAAAGTTTAGATGGGGTGGACTTTGATTTGACTATTCCAACCTTACTGGTGATCGATGATCATATGGATAATCCTGTGATGGAACAGCGTGTGGCTGAATTTTTAATTAAAAAATGTCATCACGCTACTGGCTTCTGACTGAACATTGTCGAAGGGGTACCTCGGCAAAATTCAAATTCCATCGCTATGCTTATCGAAATATTAAAACCAAATACATGAATGAAAAGAGGAAATCCTGAAGAATTTAAATATGTGCGTTACCGAACAAGGCAAAAAAAAAATTTGAGTAAAGTTTCAAAAAATATAAAAGCAGTTTCAAACTTATCTTATTGTTTGATAAGACAGGAAGTCGTAACGCGTGCCAAAGGAAAGAGCAACCTTTTTTCTGATTGGATGCCAAGTTTGAGAGCAATCCAATCACAAATTTTGTTGGAAACGAGTGTTGACTGATGTACCCCTCTGAGAAAAAAGCGACCGAGTGTGTGCCATGCTGATCGGCAGCAGTTTTACTCGAATTTTGACAAATAACTCGCAATATTTCAATGAAAACAACACGGACAAACACCAAACTTCACAGTATACAGTCAAGTTTAAAAGGACTTCACAAAACAAAGCAACAAACAAATGAGACATTTAAGCAAATTTCAAAGTACAACAATTTACAAGACTAGGGGAAAATAACACGTAATGAAATGTTATGTGTTCGTGGGTTTTTTTCTATGGAGACATGCATTCACGAGAGAGAGAGAGAGAGAGAGAGAGAGAGAGAGAGAGAGAGAGAGAGAGAGAGAGAGAGAGAGAGAGAGAGAGAGAGAGAGAACGAGAGAGATTAAACATTTAATAACATATCAGTCATCATATCCATATACAGTGCATGTAGAATGTGTATTGTGTTTTGCAATAATCTAGTGCATGTAAATTAAAGTCACAGGAAGTCTATACAGAAAATAAGCAATGGAACTTAACACCATGCAAAAACAATTAATGTTACTCACCAAAATACTGCAATTTACAATTTTTCCTTCTCATTGGGGTAGAAACTAGAGCTGATGACTTTTTAGCTCTCACTATCTTCTTCAGAACCAATTGCTGTGCTTTATACTTGCATTCCAAAGTTTTTTTGTCATGTGACTGCGCTAGTTTGATTGTAACTAAACATTTTAGGTATTTTTCCTCTGCTTTTGTCAACGGTGCTTGCAACTGTTCTATTGGACGAAGTTGATTTTGTGTGTTCATGCCTAATTCCGCTTGTGCTTGCATCTCTGATGATGCTGAGGCAGCTGACACAGATGTAACATTGTGAGAACTTGTGTCACTCTCTCTACAAGCTAATCGAGATGATACCAGATCAAAAAGACGTTTTTTGACGGCACTTCTTTCAGTTTGAGGTGTTGAAGAGCTCTGTGGCTGGAAGTTTTTAACACTAGCATTTATACTGTCACAAACCACACTACTGTCAACCCTGATGCTTTCAACACTAGCAATTATACTGTCACAAACCACACTACTGTCAACACTGATGCTTTCAACACTAGCATTTATACTGTCACAAACAACACTGTCAACACTGATGCTTTCCTTTTGATTTTTGAGATTGGCAGCCTTTTTACTTGCCTTGATTCGTGTAGCAGTACTACCTACACTTTGCTCAGAAAACCACTGACACACACTGCAGTCAGATCCATCTATTTTAGAGTTGTACTCTGTCCACAAAACTTTTGTGCTATCAATGTCATCACATGCTGCTTTTAGGAGACCCTGAGACGGAATGTTCCCCTTTTGTTTTATATTCAGTTTCACCAAGCGAGTACAGCATGATAAACATAATGTTTTGGAGTATGTAGTGCCATTTGCTTCTTCAGACACTTGAATGCCATGAAACCTGTACAGGTAGGAAGCATAATTTTGGCAAAGCTTAATAGGAGCCTGCTTGCCCTTAACTGGCTTTGATCTTCTGCCACAAATTCTACACAGGGAGTGCAGTCTTTGTGTGTGGAGATCTTCTGTATGTTGCATAGCAGCCATTCTCAACTGCGCAGCAGCCATTCTCAATTAACTGACAGATCAAACTAAATATTAATAAACTTTAGGAAAACCCACAATAACTGTAATACATTACGCACACACACAACACAAACGATACACACTGTACACGTACACACATACACATAAACTGAATGTAAACACACAATCGACAAAGGGTAAATGAAGTTAGGTTTTAAAGGACTTAAAAAAACAAAGTTAAAATCAAATGAGACATAAGTAAAGAATAGAAAGAGAAAAATCAAAGCATACACTTACGTGTGTACACGCGGTGAGCCCGCGCGCGGCGTCAATGCAACAATTATGTGCATGTGCCTATTGTTACCACCATTACCGCTAGAAAAAAGTTAAAATTCGCTGCAATTACAGAGGCCAGCAACCATACACAAGAAAATGTTCTATAATGTCGACCACATCACCAGAAAGTTCAAACTGTGTACTAAATGACTTCAAATGGTGAACATTGTAAAAAGGATTTAAATGTGTAATTAAAACGCGTATATACACTAGATCGTAAACCGGTCCGATGCAAGTCAGAGAAGGCCGATCAGTACACACTGTCAAATCAACTAAAATATAAGACAAACGAACTGGTATTCTGAGATTTAGTTTATGCAACCACAAAACACAGATATATGAAAGTAACTAAAATGCAAAAGGACTACCACAATACAAACGATATTTCACATAATATGATCAATTCTATAGCACAAAGTCAAAGAATGATATCCAAGCGCTCTTTGTCTGCTATGGTAAGCGTGGGCTAGGCGGGAAGCGAGCTATTAGGCTGGCTCAGCGCTTGCGAGCTATAATTGGCCTAGTGTGTTAGGCAGAAAAGCCATCCACTAGCAGAGATATACAGGTGTGTCGGGTCTGGTAGGGTTATGCCTATAATGGCTGCAGTCAACAACAACACAAGTCGTTAAAAGGGAAACAAAAATAATGAAAAAGTAAAAACAGAGTACTCAACACCTTGAAGGAGCAAAGTTACTGCTGAAACTCTCTCAATGGACGATGTCTGTAATGAATTGTTCAGCTGTACCACACCATCCATCACAACGACGTGGCCTCCACACCTTTCCAGCTCCACACCTATAATAAAATTTATAAAAAAACAAACAAAATAAATGCAATACAGAAATAAATTAATTGTTTTCTACTTTTTGGAACATGTATAGATGTTGCAATCTCGCACCGAGCACACTTTGTTCCATACCGTGAATGTCGCACTGGTGTAAATAGATTAGGTGATCTGAATTTTGACTGCGACACTAGGTTCGCTACTACAACTTCGACTAGAAACCACAGTACATAACTATATTTCTGATTCCTTCTATGCTTTTCTCTCAGCAAATTCTCTTTTTTTCTTTTTTTTTGTGGGGGAAGGGGAGGGGTGCTGTACAAAAAAAATTCAATGCCAAATTCAGTTCAAAATCTATAAACTTACCTAAGGCACTTAGGAAAATTCAACAAAAGGTTACACTCTTCTTGTAACATTTGTATCAATAGAAATGTTTGATAGCCGTTCTGTGTCAAAGTTGTTCTGTTATGCGCTGAATTATATTTTTTAACAAATGCTTTTGTACCGTCAAAATGCTTACCAAGTTTCATGCATACTTTAAAAAAAAAATTTATTTGTGCTGCAGCATTAACCAAATGCAATCTTTATGTATTCACTTGGCAAATAAAATATTTAGTTTCTTTGTAATTAATCCTTTGTCGTATCAGCCATCACAAAATCCACAAAGTTGCAGCGGAAGTCCAAGCCGGTTTTCCACTGAACATTGAAATTTAACGTCTACACTCACCATTGGCGTATGGACCGTATGGTGGGTGTAAGACTAAGAGTAAGACGTTAAACCTCAAGCTCAATGTTCAGTGGAAACCTGGCTAGGAAGAGAGGTCCAGGGATGTCGTTTGGGTCGGATCTTCGGCTTTTAGCCGAAATTTTTATAAAAAAGCCGATAAACTGTCCGTCATGTCGGCTCGCCGAACCGAAGTTTTCACGGGTGAATCGGCTCGGTTTTTTCCAATTTTGCGATATTCCTGTGCTGTACACTTGCTGTTTAGGTAAGGATTCGATAATTACTAAGGTTAAACCCAGAAACTCTGACAGTATTGTGGTCTGTCAAGGGACAGTCTAAACTTTTTATTGTTTTTGTGTGTCGAAAATGTAAGAAAATGCAATTTCTTTTCAATGTTATTATTCTACTCTTAAAATCACGTTTTATTACAAAGATATGCATTAACAGAATACCTTTAATATATGGAGGTGGAGGGTTCACGTTAACGTAGTGAATCTAGTTTTTAAAAAAAACAACAACATGTGAGACTGCTTTGGAAGAGAGAGCCGAAACTTCCTGTAAAAAGCCAAAAGTTTCACGGCTGTTTCGGCCAAATCGCCGAAGAAAAAATTTCCTAGCAACATCCCTGGGGGTCATCTCAATTTCCGCTGCAACTTTGTGGATTTGGTCATGGCTGATAGTGATACGACAAAGGATACAAGGAAACTAAACCTTTAATTGCCAAGTGAACACGCCTTCCTTTCATGGAAATGCCTTCACAATCACAACAACAACGAAAATCCATCCTCATAAAAAAAAAAAAAATTCACAAATTTGATGACTAGGTCAAGCCTGTTACTAGAAGAAGCGGATTTCAATTTGACGAAGATATATTGATCAACCGGGAAAGAATTTCAAGCGAAGGCAAAGTGAGCCACAGGCTCTGAAGTATTTTCGTTCATACGAGACTTCACAGCCTGTGGTGACTGCGAGTGCGACCGGGAAAGCCCGGGAAATAAAGGTAGTTTCGTAGACTTTCTTTGCAAGTGCAAGGTCTTTCCCACCTCCGTTTGTAGCCTATACTGTCTTTGAAAATAAAGACCTCAAATTACGCAAAAACACATGCGACAGCTGCATCTTCCATGCCACTTCGGCAGTAGACTCCGCGCAAATCAAAAACGAACCTGCTGCGTCAGTGCGTGGTTGCAAAAAAAGTACAACCACCGGCGAGAGGTACGTCAATCAAAAGTCATGAACTTTGTTATTCTTATTGCCCAAGTGTAATACTGGCCCTAGGATATAACATAATTCTTAATGTACTTAATGTTAATCTCTAACATTCTTACCTTGTACATTCAAAGTGACTGACAAGTGACATCTTTCTCAAACCATCAAGGAGCAGACGCGAACCCTACAATTCAGCACCTCATTCGAACATTCTACGCATGTGCGTGACGAACGCTTTCCTTCCTTGTGCGCGTTTTTTAGGCCTTGCCGCTGGCAAAACTTCCGGGAGGGCTTCTGCATAAAATTTTGCATGAGGATTCCGTAGAAGTGTGATCGTGCACTTAAATTGCATCAATTCTGCAGGTTGGTTTTGTCATTTGTTCAAGTTTTCCTGGCTTCATACTTATTACCGATCTGTTGAAAAAAACAACTTGGGTAGGCCTAGCCTAGCTAGTGGAATTCTCCTTTTTTATAATAGCACATAGGCCTATTGTATAATGTATATATCAAGTCTCGCTACTGCCGTACTGGTCTGCCAATCGAAGTAACTTTGTCAAATTAAAATTTCAATGAAATTCGGGTGGCATTATTATTATTATTTTGTTGTTGTTGTTGTTGTTGTTGTAACAACAGTTAGCAATATACTATTTAAATTCAATATCTCGGAAGCTCATCGCAAAATGAATATATCCTTGGCTTGTGTACATGAGATAAAGTGATTAGTATACTGTTTTCGACAGCTGCATTTCCTGTGGTGTGGATGATATATTGGTTTGATGGAGAAAAAAAAGGGTGAGAGCGGCCAGCCGCAGGAGAGTCTTACCATGGACCGAGAGGTGTACATCACATGGTGCAGCCTTGGAGACAGTTTATCGCTGCCTTCCCACACTCAGATCGCAGCCTTTCTTCTGCACAAGTGAGTATGTAACGTCTGGCCTAGTCTGGTGAGTGGGATATTTGCAAAGATGTCAGGATAGCTGGGACAGAAATCACACTTGTAACACATACCTGTCAAGTCTTATGCTTTTGACATAATTCTTAGACTACTTAATTTTGCCGATTTTCAAGTCTTATGGCATGAGGTGAAGATCTTACGTTTTTTTTAAATTATGGTGATGTGGTTATGTGTGTGTGTGTTGTCCATAGATAGATAGATAGATAGATAGATAGATAGATAGATAGATAGATAGATAGATAGATAGATAGATAGATAGATAGATAGATAGATATCGATAAGGTTCGTGAATGTGACAATTTATGCATTTTCACACATTTCTTATGGTATTTTGTTCAAACTTATGGTATGGGAAGCAAAATCTTATGGTAAGAGTCCACAAGAGCTTGACAGGTATGGTAACACACCAACTGACACAGACTACCGCCTAACGCAGTGAACACAGAAATTATGTTTGCACCATCTAAAACATATATGGTGGAGAAACGGAAACTCCGATGGTATGGCCACGTCACCAGATCATCAGGCCTTGCAAAGATAATTCTGCAAGGCACAGTGCAAGGAGGTAGAAGAAGAGGGAGACCGAAAAAGAGGTGGGAGGACAACATTCGAGAATGGACTGTTTTGACACTGAGCGAAGCCATCAGGGCTGCTGAGGACAGAGAAAGATGGAGTATGCTGGTTAAACGATCATCTGTGGTGCCCCTACGACCTCCGGGTTACGGGACAGGATAGGGATAGGAAAACATATATATTTCTTTTATTTTAATTTTTTTTATTTAAAAAATACATATATCTATATATAATATTATATGTTTTAGAGTCATAAAATGGTGCAAACATAATTTCTGTGCTTTAGGCAGTAGTCTGTGTCAGTTGCTGTTTTGTGTGATTTCTGTCTCCGCTATCCTGACATTTGCAGACAGTAAACACATCCGAATAGGGATAGTGTAGGAAGGGAGTCAGAAGTACATACAATAGAATCCTAGCATGGGGCCATTTGTCTGCATTATATAGATTTCTGTTACTAACCTATACAAGTAGTGGAGCAAAGACTTAACACCAGATAGAAGAAAACAGAAAAATACCAGACC
The DNA here is from genome assembly GCA_036898135.1 of Oncomelania hupensis. NCBI lineage: Eukaryota > Metazoa > Mollusca > Gastropoda > Littorinimorpha > Pomatiopsidae > Oncomelania > Oncomelania hupensis. Next base: position 8,167 of record JBAHVR010000243.1, on the reverse strand, counting down.
GCTTCTCACGATTGCATGCACAGGCAGCCATGTCGTCCAGGAGTCTCTCGTTCTCATTCAATCTCTTGCAATCATACTTTCCACCTACGCTGTCTGATCCTAATCTATTTATCTCTCCACTTGCATCATCTGCTAGCTCTAATCATCACAAGCATAGAAAGAAGAAAGATAAGTGAAAATGCTGAGTGAAGGAGATAAAAAGTTAAAACACGCCATGTATTAAAACATTCTCGATACACAGCACGATTGTCCGCTAAAACATTTTTTGTCAGGCGTTCCAAGCCAAAGTAGTATTAAACTATTACTAAGCCCTCCTGGATCAACAGCCCCATTTAATGCAGCAAGTTTTTCTTTAATTATTTTATTTCATCGTTGTTCAGATCAAGGTGCTGGTCGATACAAGGTTTAACTCAAGCCGCACGAGGCGCGCAGTTGCTGCCTTTGGCCACATAGACTGTCGCCCAGCTCCATCCTCGGTGACCTGACCTAGGGGAGAAGGGACCTAGTCCTTGTTGAGTGTATTTGTTGTGTTGCCGGCACTTGCCCATCTAGAATATGAGCATCAGGATCTTTAAAGTGCAATAGAATGCGTGTGTGCACAGACTAGACCTCGGTTTATACTCTCATCTGAAGGAGTTGGGGTTCAGGGTATTGAAGTTGGCTGCATACACAAAAAAGAAGAAATTATCGGTGTCCAGTCAGCGTTTTGCTTCTGCCATGCAAATAGACATATATATTCATAGTCAATTATCCTATCCTATCCCGTAACTCGAAAGTCGTTGGGGCACCACATCTGATCATTTAACCAGTGTACTCCATCTTAGCAACCCTCATGGCTTCGCTCAAGTGTCAGGCCAGTCCATTCTCGAATGTTGTCCTCCCACCTCTTTTTCTGTCTCCCTCTTCTTCTGCCTCCTTGCACCGTGTCTTGCAGGATGGTCTTTACAAGGTCTGATGCTCTGGTGACTTGGCCATTCCATCAGAGTTTCCCTTTCTTCACCACTGTGAGCATGTCATCGTGTTGTCCAATGGCTTGTGTCTGTCGAACTTCATTGTGCTTGTGTGATGGTCTGTTGGACTTCATTGTTGGTGGCATCTCCATGATTTGTATTCTTCATTGTAGGTCTGCTGTGAGGGTCCATGTTTTGCAAGCGTATAGGAAGATGGAGATGACAAGGGAGCGCAGCAGCCTTACCTTGGAGTGTATACTGATGGTCCTGTCTTTCTAAATGGGCTTCAACCTTGCCAGAGCAGCAGTTGTTTGTGAGATCCTTGAGAGAACTTCCTGTCAAGACGCATTGTCTGATACAATGGCTCCTAAATATATTTGAGGCTTTGCACTGTGTTGAGGAATTTGCCTTGGACTTTGATGCCCGTGTTGATGCCATTGATGTTGTTGGTAATCATTTTGGTCTTCTCTGCATTATTTCCATTCCAAAGGCTCTGGAGGTGGTGTCAAGTCTTTGTACCAGCTGTTCAAGTTCTTGTTCCTCTCCAGCCAATCCTTCAACATCATCCGCAAAACGGAGGTCGGAGATTGCTCTCCCCCCTATGCTGGTCATGCCTTCGTGATCTGCAATGGCATTTGAAATGATGCGCTCTAGGAAGATGTTGAAGAGTGTTGGAGAGAGTAGGCGTTCTTGACGCATACCGATCGTTGTTCTGAACCATTTCTTGATGGTGCTGTTGTGGAGTACTGCCCTGGTATGTTAGGGCTGATGTTGTACACTCTTATGGTTGCCCACAGAGCTGCATGCCAGACTCGGTCAAACGCTTTCTTGAAGTCTACAAACACATGATATAGATGTCGTTGGTGCTGTTAAGTTAAGTATTTCTCGCAGATTATTCTGAGGTTGAAAATCTGCTCAGGGGTGCTTCGCCCTGCCCTGAAACCGGCTTGTTTTTCAGCTATAATTTGTTCAGCGTGGGGTTTCAATCTGTCGAGTATTATTTTTAGGAGGACTTTGCTGGGATTGCTGGTGAGTCTGATCGTGCAGTAGTTTTCACACTCCTGATGTGGTATTCAGTTAGCAGTTACCCGGTGGATAAATCCGCAAAGCAGTGGGTAATTCCGTCCCGTACTGTACGGCTTAGCGGATTTACCCACTGGGTAAAGGCTTTCTGAATACCACCCCTGAAGGTTACCCAATTTGTGAAGAGTGATGCCATTTATATGTCTAAAAAGAACTTGGCTCATGTTCGGCGCAGGAAAATCCCATTTAAGTTTAACATAAAAACATACAAACATAATTTCTTTATTTTATATCACAAGTTTGTACAAATTACATCTTTATGTAAATTTAGCTTAATACTAAAATTATAAAATTATAAATATAGTATACATTGATTGTTTCTACAAATTTCGTCTTTGATTTTTTTTTTCGTTCTCTAAAGTTTGATTTAGCGATATATTGATAACACTATAATTTATTATTGTTATTATTATTATTATTATTTATTAATATTATTGCTATAATTAGTATTATTAATATTATACGTTATTCACATCTTGGCGTTGGATATGAAAAATTTTCACATCGAGATCCTGATGGATAATGTTTCATATTCTACGTCTAAGATGAGAATAACATTTATGTATCCATTTTTTTAACTGGAATCAAAAGAGTAATAGAAATTAGACTAGAGGAGAAAGATGTGTGTGAATGACCACATTACATATTGCTTTCCAATAATGTCATCCAATTGCGCAACCAAATATAGTAAAAAAAATCAGGAGCTGTCCTTCAATATTATTCAGCACGCTCTCAAACATAAAGGTACACGTGCTTCCCTTCCCCTACACACCCAACTAAGAACCCGCCCGCCCACACTCACATTTACAGAGTAAAGAAAAATGAATACCAGAACCAGACATATAACAGGTGTTTTCAACCAAACTTGACCAATAAAAATCAGTGCGAATAGGAGTACTTCCTAAATAGCTGTCAACATGTATTTTGACCGCTTTTCAGGGGAAGCAACTCTCATTGACCTACTTTACCTACTTTCGGTTTATGCTGTCAACATGTATTGTGTAACTGCATTTCAGGGGAAGCAACCTACTTTCGGTTTATTTAGGGATAATGCCTATTGCATTCATTGATTCATCTCTGCTTCATTCAAACTAGTAGTCCTATTCTTCAGTCAACTCTAGCATAGGCAGCCTATGAAAAGCAGTGCCTGTTTCATTTGATGATTCATTGGACCATTTACTCTACTCTTTTGACTCCACCTTTCTTTGAGATAATTGTTGCTGTAATATTTGTGGCACGGTGGTCTAATGATAGTGCTTTGGCTTGCGGATCTGAAGGTCCCGGGTTCGAGCCCTGTCCGGGCCATTGTGTTGTGTCCCTGGGAAAGACTCTTTACTCCCGTTTCCTACTCCTTCGGATGAGAGTATAAACCGAGGTCTAGTCTGTGTGTCACATACATTCCATCATAACGGACTTTAAAGATACTGACGCTCATGTCCTAGATGGGTGAGTGCCGGTAACAAGAACGCACCCAGCATGCACTTGGTACTTCTCCCCCATCCCTGGCTGGCCAGGATAGTGCTCAGTTGTCCGGGCGTCAGACCATGCGCCCCAAGACTGCGGGTGGGCGTCTCGGGCAGTTTGAGTTAGATCCTGTATCAGCCAGTGTCTAGAGTCTGGTCAAGTATGGCGAGATAAGTGGGATAGAAAATCCCCAATAATAATAATAATTTGTGACATTAGTGATAGTTTGGGAATAAAAACTTGCTGTTTTAGTGCGTCTTAGAAAATACAAGACCGTTTGGTTTTTTCAGTCATTTGCAGAATAGGCATAGGAGCTCCGATTCGTAAATAGGTTAAAGTAGGTCATGTATTCCTACAACTATTTCACAGCTGGCTAGAAACATCGTCATCTGTGATTGGTTGATTTCTTAGCGATATCAGTTTTATTCACACTCCACTCAGCCAATGAAAATATAATCGATACATAATTATTTGTATTATTAGTATTATGTGCAACTCGGCAAGATTACTCCAGAAATGCAAAAGCGGTAGGAACCTGTTCCATAGTTTGGGGCCTACTCACAGTGGCTCAACCAAAGCTTTTCAGATTTTGAGGTCAGATCAGCCAGGCTAGCTATAAATAGCTTAGCCGATGCTTCCTTTCTCTGGGTGGGTGGGTGCAGGAAAGCTATAAATAGCCCGCAGGATGCGAAACTCAGAGGCATTGAACAGTGCTGCTCACATAGGAATTGAGCTGGTGTGTACTTCATTATTACTAATAGTATTAGCATTGCTATCATTATTATGATGATGATGATGATGATGATGATTATTATTATTATTATTATTATTATTATTTGTTATGCAACGACCCCAGTTGGGGTGCCGGGGGTTTCAGTATAAATAGTATCCCCACTTTCTGGAAATTTAGTGCTTTAAATTCCCACTGTCGCTGTCTTTCTCATTTGCTCTTTCTCATTCCTGCTCTTTTCTATCAATCTGCTATATTATCGTCTTCGTCGCTAGACCAGTCTCCTACCTTTTTTCTTGACAACTCTTCCGGGACAAGACTCCTTGTTTGTGTATGAGGTCTGTTGGATGAGCTTGGGAATATTGGACGCTTTCTGCCAGGTGGTCACTAGGGCTTCCTATGATGTTATTATTTAGCAATGTAGGCATTTTATATGTATGTGTTTTGTTGATAATTTATAATGATGTTTGTATTCTATTTTGTTTTTGTAAACGGGGGTTCGATAAGTTGGGGTGAAGCCTCAGCCGTCCCCTGCGTGGGATGTCTTTATTGTAAAGTGACTGGCTGGTGGAGAGCTTTCGATTTTACCACTAGGGTTGTTTCAGCAGATCTTTTATGCAGATCGGGGGTTGTCCGGTCCTGATTTGGCTCGGAAGAGTCCGCTGGACCTAAAGCAATAATAATGTAATGTAATGTTATGCAACGTGTTTTTCAGTTACTTGACTCAGACTGACGGCAAGCTGCTGAGAAGTTGTAATACCTGTGGCACCTATCTCACCTGGCTCTGCCCTGCCTGCCTTACCTCAAATGACCTTGAAGCATCTGCCTCGCCCCTGAAGCCTAAAGCAGCATCTGGAATAGACGGACCTGAAGACAATGCAAAAAGTGCAGGGCGCAAAGCTCGTAGGGGACGTGGCCAACCCCAAAAACTGCAGAAAAAAATGCCCCCAAGGAAGCAAACGGTCACAGCGCCAAGAAATCTAGCCGTCGCAGAGCCCAGAAAGCAAGTTGTCACAGCACCCAGAAAGCAAGCTTTCGCAGAGCTCAAAAAGCCTGCCGTTGACAACAATGCTGAACATGAGAATGATGACGACGATGTCGCTGACGCTGAAAATTACCTAGGTAATGCTGATGATGTCAACGCTGTCGATGACAGCTCGGGCTACCACCCTGCAACTGACGTTAAAATCCACAAAAGCGAAGCCACAGAGACGGTGGGGGGAAATTCTGACCGGGAAGAAGAGAATGCAGAGAAAGGCAGAACTAGAATAAGAACGTCAAAAAGAATGTCTAACATTAAAGCAAAGGGTAGGAGCGGTGAGAAAAGAAAAGCTAACAGTGGAAAACTGGGTCGTCACTCTTGTACCACGTGTGGCCGCGACTTTCCCACAGCGTACAGGCTAAGGCTGCACGAGCGCACGCACAGGCACAACAAAGAAGGCCAGGGGCGGAGGCAGAAGACCGAAGAATGTAACTTGTGCTCCAGAAGGTACACTACCAGCCAGAAGCTGCAGCAGCACAGGGCTGTCTGTCACGGGGTAGGGGAGCTGGTCCAATCCATGAAGCGCCATGCCTGCGATTTGTGCGGCAAAACCTACACCGCCAGAAAGACCCTGCACGACCACCAGATCAGCGTGCACAAGCTGTTTGAACCGTCGCACAAATGCCAGCACTGCCTGGAGCTGTTCTTCCACCGCAAGGACCTGAGGCAGCATCAGCTCGCTTGCAAACCCGGCCAGGCTGTCTCCTCCATCTGCCAGGTACGTGTAGTTTCAGTCATTAGTCATTTTATAGCATCCAGTATTATTATTATTATTATTATTATCTTGTGGGCATCAGACGATGCTCCTTTGCCTAGCTCATTCTGCTCCAAACACTGATAAGTACATGCAGCTCAACCTAGTCGTAATTGACCACCCTTTCGGATTTATCCGTACAGAGAACTGAAGATAGCGCTGTTGCTATTGAACATGTCCTTATTCAGTTCTAATCCATATACGCTTGACTTGAACTAATTCTCCGGTATTCGACGAGCAACAAACACACGTGGTTCACTGATCATGCTTCAATTCAGAAAAACTTTTCACAAATTTGTTTGACTTTGGATGGCAAGTCAGAAACAGTTCTCCCTCTGCCAGAGAAGTTGCAGGATAGTAATGATTCTGACAAATTAGATCACCGTATCAGCCAGAACCTTGCGCAGCTCTTCAGCTGGAAATGAGCTAAATATAAAAAACTGTTTAATTAATTTTTTTTTTAATATTGAATAACATTTTAAACTAGTATGACATATTTGTATATGTCAAATATATTGCCATGTAGCTTCATGTCCAAATGTCAATGTAGCCTTTAAAATTGTTATTTTCCATTGAAATGTGTCACTCTTTTGCCTCACAAGTCCCATGGGTGTTTTTTTTTTCATCGTTTTCGCTAAAGGGGCTGCTGGCCCATGGATTTTCTGCCCTAATATGAACACTTGTGTCAGTGTGTGTGATTCTCATGTTGCAGTTTCAGTTACCTATATTTCCATATTAGATATATATATATATAGAGAGAGAGAGAGAGAGAGAGAGAGAGAAAGAGAGAGAGAGAGGAGAGCGAGAGAAAGAGAGAGAGGGAGACAGAAAAAGAGGTGGGAGGACAACATTCGAGAATGGACTGGTTTGACACTGAGCGAAGCCATGAGGGTTGCTGAGGACAGAGAAAGATGGAGCACGCTGGTTAAACGATCATCTGTGGTGCCCCAATGACCTTCGAGGGATAGGATAGGATATATATATGTATGTGTCTATATATGTATAATTATGGGACAGGTATGCGGGGAAGACTGCGAGAACGCCTGGCGGCTGAGAGAGCACCGCAAAACCACTCACCCGGAAACCGTGCACACCTGCGAAAGGTGCGGGAAGGTGTTCGACAAGCTGCAGCACCTGCACGAACACCAGCTGGTCCACTCGGGGCAGGAGTTTGGCAGTTTTACCTGCGACGACTGCGGCAAGGCCTTCTCGCAAGTCAGCTTGCTGGAGAGGCATCGGCTGTTGCACACCGGGCCTGGCTTCGAATGCGACATCTGCTCAAAGGTTAGCGCAGTTTGATGAAGGAGGTTGGAAAAGGTCTGTGTAAAACCCCAGCCATACTTGTCTCGCTTAAAGAGATGAGACTGGAGTGTGTTGATAGCATATTGGAGACAGAGAGAGAAAGGGGGTGGGGTGGGGGGGGTATAGAGTTTGAAGTTCCTAACACTGAAGAATGGTGTAGACAATAAACTAATAACAGTGTTCCCAGTGAAGATTTCTTGTCAATGTTGACAGTGTCAAACACTGCCTTACACTGTTTTTTTACATTGTTTTCTGTTGTTTTTTTTGTGTGTGCTGCATCCATGATATAGTCCTTGACGGATCTATGCTATTCTCCATGGAATGAGACAGTGGTAGGAAAGATTTATCTCCCCCTTTCTGCTGGGAATGGTCCGCATTCATTTTTGTGGAATTACGCTGTATATGCAGATGGCTATTTGGCCCGTGTTCTTTGTTCGTTGGTGTATCCGCCTTTGGATGTAGTCAGGATTGTGCTCAGTCGGCCTGGCGTCGGACTAGGCACCCAAAGGCTTGCACAGTGGGCGCCCCAGGCGGCTTGAGTTAGATCCTGCATCGACCAGTGCCTTGAGCAGATCTTCCGCAAGAAAAGCGATATATAGTAAGAAGGATAAAATAAAATAAAATAAAATCAAGCGTCTGAGTTTCCAGAGCATAAGCTGCTAGTAAAATGACACCGCTACACACAGATAATACATTCCCACTGGGCCACGACAGAGCAGTCTGAATTTTACGGTACTCCTGCCATTCATACTACTACGATTAGTGCTGTAGGTGCTGCAATATTTCTTCATGGTGTGCATCTGCTGCAGGTGTTTTCCAGCACTATGAGTCTGCGGGCGCAC
>JBAHVR010000020.1:0-25000 GCA_036898135.1 Oncomelania hupensis | reverse complement strand
ACGAACTATTCAAAGTGAACTTGGACATTTAAGTTAATAGAGTGTTTAGAGAATTATGTATAGAGTAGAGGAAATAAATGTGATATTTACTGTTAACAAGTGGCTATGTTTCATAGCCTGTTAAAGCTAGTGTGCCAGTGAATCTTTTACCATTTTCTCCCTATCTCTGTAACCCTATCCGCACACAGACCGAGCTAAACATATAAATGTATTAAGATTAGTCATAGGGTGATTAAACTAGCAGATCCCGGCAGATGAAAGACGAGTTGGTAATAGCATTCCATTGTGCAGAGCCCAGTAACAATAGACCCACCGTCACACAGAGTAGGAATGAGAAAGAACAAAGGAGAAAGACAGCAACAGTGGGAATTTAAAGCATTACATTTCCAGAAAGTGGGGATACTATATATATACTGAAACGGCACCCCAATGGTGGACTTGATGGAGTAATTCTGTTATGTCTTACATCAATTCATACATGTATTTAAAATCACAATCCACAAACAATCATCAAAGTCAAAAGACAAAGGAAAACCGATTTTTTTAACAGATCAGTTTCAAAATTTATTATTTTAAGCAACTCATGGTGATGGTGCGATGAAGGTAAGAACAGCATGCACAATGTTTTAAAGTTATGGTACAAATGTTGATGATGATGATGATGATGATGATGATGATGATGATGATGATGATGTCCACTTGTATGGCGCACATATCCATGCAGTGGTAACAAAGTATCCAATAACAATTCATGCATTCGTCAATTGAAATGAGCATGGAAACGAGATTTGTAAGCATTTTCTCACCCAGGCATATAATAATAAAAGAAGTAATAAAAAGTATGTCAAACATAATTTGCAACTGGCAAAAGAAATGACGCAAACGATTTATGCATTATAAAATTTGTATTCAGTTTAAATTTTCAGATTGCAATGAATTTTTAACCAATTAAACAGAAGAAGAATTTTGAGTATCATAAAGAATAACATTGTGATTTTGTTTGTGTATGTCTTGCCTATGTACTTACTGTTACATTAAGCACCTTTCTAGATGGTCTACTAATTGAATGATTTTTATAAATAACATTTTCATACATAGTAGATCTACTTAGAGATATTCAATTTCAATGCCTTTCCGAGAGATACAAGATCTAGAGATATTCAATGCAGGTGAGAGATAATAAATTAAAATCTGAGCATATATTCTACCCTTTCACATGGTATACACATGCAGTCGGGGCAAGTTTCTCCAAAATGTAATTTTATTCACAAGGTCAACAACATAATACAAGGTATAATCTAGTCCCCTTATCCATTAATAAAATAACGGATAATAGACCATCTTTGGAAATGGGAGGTAACTTGTCTTTTTGTTTCGTATTTAGTTACCTAGAGTTATCCGTGCAGACATATCTCAGAACACTATAAAAACTACCCCCAGCTCTTTGGTAGGGGGGTGGTGGTTACCTGGCAGTGCAAGGCCGAACAACGGAGCTAGCTAAGATTGCAAATGAAATCAACCTTTCAGTTGATCCGGAAGGTTTGATGGAAGGACAGAGCACAAATTGAAGGTGAGAAACTGTTGGTTTGCAAAGAATGTCCGCCTCAACATTAGATAACTCTGGCACAACATGCGGGCAAGCTGGTCAAAGTTGTTACCCCTCGTATTTCCAAGCATAGCCTATAACTATTGACGTTTACTTCTTCCCCTCCACCATAAATAGTTAATAGCAGTAAGGTCACATTCTGTTTTATAAGACTGCTAGCATTTGCTAACTCTTGAATAGTTTTCAAAATTCCAATCATTGTCATAGATAAGACAATATAAAAGTTTGAAGGTGGAAAATGTAATCTCACACATTTATGCAAGACTTGTATGTACAAAGGAAAACTGCTACCACACCAAACCACATTTCATAACTGTACATTCAATGAATAAATAAATGAAATACGAAAAGGAAAGACAGGAACATTAAATGAATAAATAAATGAAATACGAAAAGGAAAGACAGGAATAGTGGTGACCATGAGTTACAGCAGTATAAAATCCTTCACAGCAAAAACTGTGTCAATATAGATTTTAACACCTCTCTCATCTTTGTTTGATGTATTATCTAAAGATCACAGTCACATCGCTCATTTCCACAGTATTTTCTCGCAGTACCAACACTCTCAAAAGTGAAGCAAAACCCTCGGTCATCACAACACATCTGGTACCTGTCATCCAAGCAGAAAACAGACACTTCCAAACTCCTTTTTTTTTTCCTTTTCTCTGCATAGTCTGGAATCACAATGGCTATTCTTGTAACAGCCAATATTGATACTATTATAAAAACTAGAAGGGCAAAGCCCATATGTCTCACAAGCTCCTTATGGCGCTCGCAATATTTAACATGAAAAGAGTGTCCAGAAAAAACAAAATGAAATGATAGCAATAAAATACAAAGTAATACAGATCTTGATATTTCTATGCTCTTGACCTTGAGGTGACCTTGACCTCCATCTCAAAATATACTCAGGTACTATCAAATAAACTACAGCAAAGGTTATATTATGCCAAAAAAACTGACCTTAGGATTTTGACCTTCACTGACCTTGATCTTTGGATGACCTTTACACTCACATAACCTTTCGTGTATGTCCTATCAAATACCCAATTTTGTTGCATAATATGGGTTAAATAAACAGCCATTACACTGCAAGATTACCTATTTTTGTTTAATGTTTTTGCAAGGCCTAAAATTACCTTGACCAAGATCAACGCAAAAACGGAACATATATGAAAGATCAATCTATCATCTGTAAATACAACAAGTTTAGACTTTATAGCTATCATAGATTAAGGTCAAGGTCATTTCAAAGTGCCTATACTAACCCACTTTCGACACCTCCAATGACCTCTACCTTGGCAAATGTGTATGCGTGTTTCATTGATATCTATCATGCGTCAAAAAAACTTGTTTAATATTGATAACTTAGAAAAAAAAAAGTTAAAAATTGTCATTTGTTGACCATGTGACCTTGATATTGAAATGAATTCACCGATTATTTATTAGGTGAATTCACTGATCATTTATGAGGTCTCATGGGTATACACAATCTTACCAAGTTTGGTTGTGATTGTTGAAATAGGTTCTGAGATATTAATCCACTTGCAAGTTTTGCATAAACAGAGGACGGCTGACAGTGGACAGACAGACAAAAATGTTTAATGCAATTTTTGGACTATTTAGGACTCGTCTCGCATAGATTTGTAAAGATTTTGACTTTTTTTAATTGGGATGGGGGGGGGGGGGGGGGGGGGGGAGGGTAGAAAGGGGAGGGGTTGAATACATAGACACATTGTTATGCATGCGAGTCAACAAATGTCTCCAATGAACAGCGTCAACCAGTCATTTTCGTCACGCTTTTCAACAAAGTCAGCTTTGATACACACTGGTTGAAAATTACATTTACAATTTCTAGAGCTAGTAACAGTAAATAACCATTCAAAATAGTTATGTTATATAAACATGCACACAGGCCTTCCTCGTTATCCAGATCATCTTTGTTATCCAGATGTTTTGTTTTTTTTTAAATCAAAGCATTTGAAATCTATGTTCTCACAACTTCTGCAATACAGAATGGTGAATGGTACTTGATGGAATGTAAGATCATTGTGTTTTGCATTGTTCAGCCCCAGCTACACTGGCCTTTCCTTTTCCTATGCGCGAAGATGAAGTTTTTCGTGTGACTGGCGGTGGGGCCAGGGGCTTCTTCCAGAAGCCTGGCTCTATGTTGATAGGGCTCTCTAGTCTGGTGTCAGAGGCTGAAACAAACAAGATGAGAAAATGAAAAGTATTGTTAGCAAAAATGTTACTAGCTGTCATATTTCAATAATCAGATTTATTAAAGGTGGTACTGATGGCAGAAATCAAATTAAACGTAAGTTTGCAAATGCAAAAGATTTTGTTAGTAGCTCTGCATCAATACAAAATGTTAGTAAGTTAGTTAGTTATTCATTGCTTACAGGGTCCAGGGGATTGCAAAGAGCCGAATCAGGACAACAAAATCAAGACCACAACTTCGCTGAAAGAGAACTCGTCCCCGATCCGCATAAAAGATCTGCCGAAACAACCCTAGTGGTAACACTGAAGGCACTCCACCAGCCAATCACTTTACAAATAAAGGCATCCCACGCAGGGAACGCTGAGGCTATACTCTAATTTATCGAACTCCCATTTTACAAAAACAAAATAGTATACATGTACCATTATAAAATATCAACAAAACACATACATATAAAATGCCTACATTGCCAAATAATAACATCAAAGGAAGCCCCAGTTACCATTTGGCAGAAAGCGTCCAATATTCCCAAGCTGATCCAACAGACCTCACACACAAATGAGGAGTTTTGTCCCGGAAGAGTTTTCAAGACAAAAGGTGACTGGTCTAGCGAAGAAGATAGTATAGTAGATTGACAGAAGAGTAGGAATGAGAAATACAGCGACAGAGTGAATTTAAAGCACTAAATTTCAAGAAAGTGGGAATACTATTTATACTGAAACCCCCCCGGCACCCCCATGGTGGGAAATGAATGTTCACGCCACACATGACTACATAATTATAAAACACTAACAAATAAATATATGAATTCAGTAAATTGTAACTAGTCGTACATGTTATTATTGAGAAGTAACATTATGTTATAGATGATGCCTGTTGTGTTCGGATATAAGAAGTGATGTTCAAATTCTGCTATGGGGGAAGGGGACCTTTGTAAGTTTTAAATACAAATCAACAATAAGTGATGACCATGACGTAGAAGATAATAATAGTAAATGATAATAGTCGTTCAAATTCATACCTGACTTACTGGCTGCCAATAATAGTAAATGATAATAGTCGTTCAAATTCATACCTGACTTACTGGCTGCCATTTCAGTAACGACAGTTGATAGATCAAGGCCAAGGGGTGCATTTTCCTTGTCAGTGGCACTGGGCAGAACTGACCTGCATGACAAAAACGAAAATCTTATTTCCAATGTTATCAATACTTGTGAGAAAAAAAATACAGGCTAGAAAACTAGCACACATTATTGCAAACAGATTGAACTTTTGACAAAACATTTATAATAAGCAATGCTTTTACCTCTTCAAAGCTGCTAGGGTTTACATCAAGAGTGCACAGCTTAGGAAAGAAATTTGGAAAGCACTTCAGATATAAAAATCGCAAAACAAAAATGATTAAATCTATAAATAATACCCAAGAGCTCAGGATGACTACATTGTGGAGGGATGGGTGGGTTGGGTTGGGGAGGTCCTGAACACTGAATCACAGTTAGTTAGTCAGTGTTTATAAGGTCCAGCGGATTGCAAAGAGACGAATCAGGACCATAATTTGATTGAAAGAGGACTCGCCCCGATCCGTATAAAAGATCTGCTAAAACAACCCTAATGGTAACACTGAAGGTGCTCCACCAACCGGTCACTTTACAATAAAGGCATCCCATGCAGAGGACGCTGGGACTGTACTTTAATTTATCGAACACCCATTTACAAAAACATAATACAATATAAACATCATGATAAAATATCAACAAAACACATACATATAAAATGCCTACATTGCTAAATAATAATTCCATAGAAAGCCCTAGTGACCATTTGGCAGAAATCGTCCAATATCCCAAAGTGACCCAAAAGACACCAAACACAGATGAGCTTTGGGAAAGTTTTCAATTAAAAAAAAAAGGTAGGTGACTGGTCTTGCGAAGAAGATAGAAGTATTAAACTCTAATTACATCCAAAATACACTCTAATTACATCCAAAGTTTAAAGTGTAGCTGTAGGGTGCTGACCTACATTTCGTCAAATCACGAAATAGGACTCTTTAGTGACTTATGATGTACTATACTAACTAAAAAAACTACGAGGAGTTCGAAAATGTGCTTGGATTATTTTGCCGTTGCGTATATTGTTTGATATATACTCCCCAAAAATCGACTTCCAAAAAAAAAAAATTTTCGGCAAGTTTCGGAAAGTGACGTCACAAACGTGACCGGTTTGGTTGGTATATACCTAGTGTCTAGTGTGTTATGTTGGTTTGAGATTTGGCGCAGTGCAATTTAGCGTATTTACTGATTAAATGTCGATTTCATTTATTATTATAGTTAATTTGTAAAGGATAGCATATGCACTATTAAAAAAAATGCCAGCTCAAATGTGTGTTGTTGGTGGATGCAGCAATAGATCATGCCAAAAAACATCGCTGCATCGTTACCCGAAAGATACTTCGTTATGTCCCCCTTGGAACCGTTTTGTGTTAGTACGCGGAAAGATTTCTCCTAGGGAAATGCACACACTGTTGTGTGCTCCTCACACTTAAAAGAAGACAATTTTACCAATCTTGAATTTTGAATGAAATTCGCGAAAATGCTCCTTCTCAAACCTGGATCCATATACTGACTATCAAGCCGGCAGTAGGCCTACTATCGGTACCGAGTAGGCCTACACCAGCAGTCGACTCTCACCCTAGCAGTGATGCCACAACAACAAGAAAGAGAAAGAGAAGTCCCATTCTTCTCATGAAGCTAAACCTTGCGAGAGAGGTTAATGATAGCATCACACTCTAAATAGTTTAAATACACAACGGTGAAAATTGTGTGCGGGAGGTTTGGGGTGGTGGAGATAGGGTAAATCAGAGATCACTCATCAGATAGCATTAGCAGTGCCAGCAGTTTCCACAATTACTTCAATTAGTCCTACGGCAGTACTACTAATAGTAGCACTATTGAGTAAATTACTGTAACTTTTAAAAAATACTTTTTACGTAGGACTGTATTGTACATTTGTAGACCTAAACCAAATTTTAAGTGCAGAGAATTGGTATTCACATTTCAGTCTTAGTTTTCTGTTTGTAATGTACGAGTGCAAAATAATAATATCGAAACATTATTCTGCAATTAGTGGAAATACAGTTTTTCCCCTGCTTATCTTTGTTAAATCCATTAGGCATATTGTGTCCTATTGTACTGACCATGTTCAATTTAACAGATCTATCGAAAAATATGAAACTTGAAATGTACATCACCAAAATAATAACATTATTATTATTATTATTATTTCATGCAAATGAAACATGATTAGCATCATACAAATAATAGTAATAAAATTTGAAGACATTTATTATGACTAAATAAATGTGGATGAAGAAAAATACAAGTTACAATTACTGAATTAGGCTTGAGCTCAACACAAACTGAGAAATTGGTCCTTTTTGTGACGTCACTTACGTCGAGCGGGGAAAAGCGAAACGTTTCCGGTAATCTCCGGAATTACCCGTGAGTCATCACTACCTAACACCTACACTTTAAAAGAAAAAGTTTAAAAGAGATATATATATATTTTTTTTTAATATAACTAGAAGGGCAAAGCCCATATGACTCGCATGCTTCTTATGAAAATCACAATATTTAACACGAAAATGAGTGCCAAGAAAAACAAAATGAAATGGTGGCATTAAAATGCAAATTAATAGTGACTTTGATCTTTCTATCCTCTTGGCCTAAAGATGACCTTGACCTCCAGCTCCCAATACACTCATGTAATATCACATAAAATCCAGCAAAAATAATATGCCAAAAAAAATTGGTGACTTTGGGATGACCTTGACCTTGGGGTGGCCTTGACTTTCACGTGACCTCTCATGCATGTCTGATCAAATAACTCAATGTTGTGTATACTATGGCAGGGATCAGTTTACTAGCGCGCCCTGCGCCATTGACGCATAAAAATTAAAAATGACCCATCTACAATTCTTGCCAGGGGCCGAATGGCGCTTCGATTTTTGGTACCAGTGCGCCACCACAATAACAGTGCACTGTATTGGAGGCGACAAACGTGCTTTTGCTAAGGCAAGTTCAGCGATTGGCTATGAGGGCCCGTATGTTGATCTTTCAGCCAATAAGAAGTGTACGATTCTTCCAAATCAGAATTTGCTATCGTCTGCGCGTATGTTGTGTCCGTGCAAGGAGGATTTTGTGTTTTTCTTTGTGCCGCTTTGAAAATGCCCCCCCCTCCCCCCCCCAAAAAAAAAATAAAAAATAAAAAAAACACACCTAAACTTGAGGTAGGACAGTCTAGACTGTTGTTTGCTGCTGTTAAACCACAGTCTACTGCCGCTAATCCTACGCAAGATGATTCATTGATTGTGTGAGCCCCGAGTCAAGTCAAAATACTGATCCCTGTTCTGGTTAATGTTTTGTTGGTAAACATGCTTCACAACACATGCACACTCACAATAATCTATTTTGTTTTAATTTCTGTAATAATATCTCCAGGTTATCTTTTTACATGTACGTAAATTACTGCTGAAATCATGGCCCATTGAAATTTGATCTGAGGGGCCCAATGGCCCATAGCTTTTTTGCGTCAGGCTGAACCCTGCTATGGGTTAAATAAACAGCCATTTTACTTTACAATGATTTATTTTTTGTATGTATTTGCAAGGTCTAAAATGACCTTGACCTTTAAGTTCAACTCAAACACGGAACATATATGAAAGATCAATATATCATCTCTAGATACACTTTCATAGTTCAGTGTCAAGGTCACTTCAAAGTACCTATACTAACCCACTTTGGACAGCTCCATTGACCTTGACCTTGGAGTGAGGCTGACCAAATTTGTATAGCATATCATGCATGAAAGAATCATAAGTTCAATATTACCTAGGAAAAAAAGTGAAATTTCGTCCTTTTTTGACTATTTGTTGACCCTGTGACCTTGATAACCTTAACCTTGAAGTCATTCATTCACTGATCAAAATATAAGGTCTTATGGGTCTCATACACCAACTTACCAAGTTCGGTTGTGATAGTTAAATAGGTTCTGAAATATTAATCCACTTACAAGTTTCGCACAGACGGCGGATAGCAAAAAGAGGGATTTTTTTTTTTTGTTACTGTCATTTTTGGACTATTTAGGGACCCATCTCGCACAGATTTGCAAAAATCTGGACATTTTGTGTGTGTGTTTTGTGAGTACATAGACTTAAATTGATATGCACGCGCACTAAAAAATTGAAGTCACTTGATATACGTAAGTTTTGGCTCAATTTATTTGTACATTCTAGTCTCTAATTACATAAGTTAAAAGCAATTCTTTTAATAATCATAATGATTCTATCCTATCCCGTAACTCAGAGGTCATAGGGCCACAGATTTTCATTTAACCAGCATACTCCATCTTTCCCTGATTGTTTCGCTCAGTGTCAAACCAGTCCATTCTCGAATGTTGTCCCCCCACCTCTTTTTCGGTCTCCCTCTTCTTCTACCTCCTTGCACAGTGCCTTGCAGGATGGTCTTTGCAAGACTTGATGATCTGGTGACGTGGCCAAACCATCGGATTTTCAGTTTTTTCACCACTGTGAGCAGGTCATCTTGTTGTCCAATGGCTTGTGTGATGGTCTGTCGGACTTCGTCATTGGTGATGTGCTGGGTATATGAAATGCCCAGAAGTCTTCTGTAGCACCTCATCTCCATGCTTTGTATTCTTCGTTGTAGATCTGCTGTGAGGGTCCATGTTTCGCAAGCATATAGGAAGATGGAGATGACAAAGGAGCGCGCAGCAGCCTTACCTTGGAATGTAGACTGATGGTCCTGTCTTTCCAAATTTTGTGTGATCCTGGAGAGGACTTCCTGTCGGGACCCATTGTCTGATACAATGGCTCCTAAATATTTGAAGCTATGCACTGTGTTGAGGGATTGGCCTTGGACTTTGACATCCGTGTTGATGCCATTGGTGTTGTTGGTCATTTTGGTCTTCTCTGCACTTATTTCCATTCCATAGGCTCTGGAGGTGGTGCCAAGCCTCTGTACCAGCTGTTCAAGTTCTTGTTCCTATCCAGCCAATCCATCAATGTTAAACGCAAAACGAAAGTTTGAGATTGCTCTTCCCCCTATGCTGACTGTGCCTTCGTGATCTGCAAGGGCATCTGACATGATGCGCTCTAGGAAGATGCTGAAGGGTGTTGGAGAGAGTAGGCATTACATTACATTATTGCTTTAGGTCCAGCGGACTCTTCCGAGCCAAATCAGGACCAGACAACCCCCGCATAAAAGATCTGCTGAAACAACCCTAGTGGTAAAACTGAATGCTCTCCACCAGCCAGTCACTTTACAATAAAGACATCCCACGCAGGGAACGTTGAGGCTATACTCTAATTTATTGAACCCCCGTTTACAAAAACAAAATAGAATACAAACATCATTATAAATTATCAACAAAACACATACATATAAAATGCCCACATTGCTAAATAATAACATCATAGGAAGCCTAAGTGACCACCTGGCAGAAAGAGTCCAATATTCCCAAGCTGATCCAACAATCCTCACACACAAATAAGGAGCCTTGTCCCGGAAGAGTTTTCAAAAAAAAGGTAGGTGACTGGTCTAGCGAAGAAGAAGATAGTATAGCAGATTGATAGAACAGAGCAGGAATGAGAAAGAACAAATGAGAAAGACAGCGACAGTGGGAATTTAAAGCACTAAATTTCCAGAAAGTGGGGATACTATTTATACTGAAACCCCTGGCACCTCAATGGGGGTAGAGAGTAGGCATCCCTGACGCACACCGATTTTTGTTCTGAACAATCATAATGATTATATCACTTTATTTGCATAAGTTTGGTTTTCCTTTGGAGGCATAGGTGAAGTGTGTGTCAAATTAGAACCAAATCCTTCCAATAGTTGGGGAAAAAATATTAGAAAAAACAAAAATCACCCAAATGATAATGTCACCATGAAGTTGTTGTATCAAATTTTATTCATCAGATTAACATAAGTTGTACTGATAAAGAAGATGGTCACTCAATGTGCATAAATTTGGATCAGATAAGGACCAAGTTTCAAAGAAATTTGTCTATTTGTTTCCCCAAAAAAGTAAGCAAAAGTGATAGCTGACTGGCCGGCTGAAGCCAAAAACAAAGAGTTCCCGACAGTTATAAATACCTCAGGAACTAAAAAAGAGTATGCCTCTCCCAATCAATTTATAACTCATAAAAATAGTGTATATCAATATCAACAATTACGAGATTAGTCAAATGATTTGTGCACATATATACCTCTCTTTCTTGGTGTCGACTGAAGTGCCACTGGATGAGGATTGAAGAACAGATCTGCCGCTGTTTATACTATTCTCAACCTGCCACATGGTTCTGGTCGTAGAGTCAATGCCTGTGGGTGACAAATCACTATCCACTGATGTGCCAAGTCGCTGTTCTATTAGTGGCGACCGTGGTTCTAGCAGTGGCTGCTTTTGATCTGGGGTGGTGCAGCTTGTGGACTTGCGTAGCTGTGGTGACTCACAGGAAAGATCCCTCTCAGATTCTGGTGCTGGTAGTGAAAGGCGGGAGTGTGCATCAACAGCTACAGCATCCGAGGAGGGCGGTAAGCTCTTTGCAGGAGATAATGCTGTGGGACCGATACCCTTTGTGGCCTTTGCCAATGCGACCTGACAATGCAAAGACATGTCTCAAATTATTAATTCCACAACTAAAGTAATATTGTTTTCGAAAATATATTTATGCCTTAAAAAAGAATTCACTGATAATACTAAAAGCTCCTGCACATGTATCAATGATCGGGCACAGAAATCTTTTCAAAGGTAATACAATGGGATGAGCTTCAATGAACAGTTCCTTGCATAAAAGGTGTGGAGGAGATACAGAAATCTCCTCTTTAAGACAGTGATGGTCACCACTCCATTCTCAATCATTGTCACATGTATTTTGGCTCTTAACAGGTGCATAACTATTAGAAGAAAATAAAATTGTGTAGCGTACCTTTGTCCAGTGCAGTTCAGCTTCTCGTGACTTCAGACGATCCTGATTCTTTTTGAGCTCTTTCTGCAGTTTGTACTTGTCTGCCTCCAGCAGTGTGACAGTGTAACGGTCAATAATTCCACTATAGCTGCTGATTGACCTCCACGATGACTCAGGATTTTTCGCAGGTTCCGGTTCCGGTGTGACTTTGAGTGCTGCTGGAGCACAGACTGCAGAAATTGAAGTTTAAAAAAAAAAAAGAATCATATATGCTTTGCAATACAGGTTTGTGCATTATCTCATTTTTATGTAGTCTGCAAGTTCATATATTTGAATTTGAGAAATAAATTCGGTAGCAAATACTACTATCGTCAATCTAAAGAATGTGCTGCCTTTTACCAACTCCACTATCCACCTTCACACATGCCAAAGAATCGCAAGACCAATGTAATGCAAATAATAATACTCACAAGAGACTTCTTCCGCCTGCTTTCTCCTGATGTTGTCTTTGAGCCTGTTGATGACTTGCTCTTTGTTGGAAATCATCTCTTCTGCATTGCTCAGCCTGAAATAAGGAAAAAGTCAGTGTAATTGCAGTAAAAATGCATTCAACATTCGTAATAATTATGATGTTTCAAAAACCCCAGGAAAAAAATTATTTGTCTAAAAGAAGAAAAAAATAGCAATATAGGTTGCACAAGTGTCCTACACTTTCTCAAAAGCATACCGACTGAATAAGATCTTGGTCTCTACTCGTTCCAACCACAAGAAGTACTACTATCCAGTGGTAATTCGTTTTAGCATGTAATCTAGTGTGATTCTTTGCTACCACTGTGTACAGTATTAGCTTCATGGGACGGGTATACACTTGAACAAAGTACTCACTGTTTCTTCAGCTTGCTTATCTCTTCCTGCTTCTGTAAATTCAAGCCGACAATTTCCATTTCCTTGGCTTTCAGGTTATTTTGCAGAGCTTCAATCTTTTCTGTAGAGGAAGGAAACAAAAATAATTAATGTGCAAAACCATGCAAGATGCGTCTTCTGATAAGTAACAGAGAACAAAGTACAATTGAAACCTGCAAACGTGCTCACTTGTAGGTTTAACACCGTTTCACTTTCTTCAATCCCGGCGATATAGTAAGAACATGATGCAGACAAAAGCCATTTCAACGTCAATAAAATAACTTACCATTCTTGTCCTCTTGCTCCTCATTTTCATATTTGGACAACTTTTCTTGCAACTCCTGTTAAACAAAGAAAGAAAACAATGCAAACATATATACAATATAAATAAATTAAAAACAAATCCTGTGCATAACAAAATTGTTCAATGTGGTATAAAATACAAAACTATCCAAAACTGGAATTCTGTGTGGGTCAAAAAACACACTGAAAATGTTTTCAAAAAATACTTCTGCCTCACGCACCTGAATCCATATGTCTTGGTTTCTGATGACCTCTTTAGACTTCTCCAGAGATTGTGTGATGTGTTTGATCTTTGTTTTCAGGACAAATTTCTGTAGAAAAGAATTTTTTTTTAATAGAAAGAAACATTAACATAATTATTAAGATGCTAAACATGAAATAGCATATTTGGCTCCAATCACGTCAGACTTGAAAAAAATAGCAATAATCAAATTATCAGTAACAGGTTACATTGATGATCACAAGCTGCATTTTTAACAGTAATAAAGTTGTATTATCATTACTTCTGTTATATTTATCTCCTGCTGAAAAGATTGAAAGATTTAATGTTGAAATTATTCATGAAAGTCAGAAACTGATGCTCAACATTTTAAAGTCCAAACTTTACTAATTTTTACAGCATTTACCTTTACCATTAGGTATTTTTGAAAGCGAGTTATTTTCATTGTGAAAGTGATTCTGCACTGCTTTTTGTCTGCGACGTCAGCAATTGTTGCTCTCATTAGTATGCAAAGGTGAAAGTTCACAAACTCTTTCTTGGTTTCATGGAAAAGGACTTTCCCATGAAGTTGACTTGAGTGGGTATATTTTGTTTATTACATCGCTTGTATGACATCCAAAATAATGTGATTTGGTACACGTGTATCTGGAAGATATCTCACCTCTTTCCGGACTTCAAGAAGAGGGACCATCTTTTCATCAGTTGACGACTGAAAAATAAAAATGTTGCAAGGAGCTCTCATTTGCAAAAATGTTAAACAAAAGTATTTTTAACTCTTTGTTGTGAATCTTCCTCCACCACTTTTATCTGGCCACTACAGGCTACATAGTCTTTTTTGTTCACTACAATCAACAAAAACATTGTTGTAAAATAGAAGGGCAAAGCCCATAAGACTCACATGCTCCTTATGGAACTTGCAATATTTAACATGAAAATAAATGCCCAGAAAAAAGGAAATGGGTGGCATTAAAATGCAAAGTAATACCAACTTTGATCTTTCTCTGCCTTTGACCTTAAGATAACCTTTACCTCCAGCTCCAAATACACTGATGTAATATCAAACTAGAAGGGCAAAGACCATATGATTCACATATTCCTTATGAAACTCAATATTTAACATGAAAATGAGTGCCCAGTAAAGTGAAAATGAAATGGTGACATTAAAGTAATATTGACTTTGACCTTTCTATGCTCTTGACCTTGAGATGACATTTACCTTTGGCTCCAAATACACTCATGAACAATCAAATAAAGTACAGCAAAAGATGAACTATGCCAAAAAAAAAACTTGGGATGATCTCGACCTTGGGATGACCCATGCATGTCTGATCAAATAACCCAATGATGTGCATACTATGGCTGAAATATACAGCCATTATACTGTACAATGACTTTTTTTTTTTGGTATGTTTTTACAAGACCTAAAATGACCTCGACCTTTAAAGGTCAACGCAAAAACTGAACATATATCAAAGATCCATCTATCATCTCTAAAGACAACAAGTTTAAACTTTAACCCCCTTGAGAGCGATGAGCCACTTTAGTGGCTTTGTTTACTAATGGTCAGATAGTCACTCACCACGCATCAATCGCAGTGCCAATAGTCTCGTTTCAGGCCGCTCACTTACGGCGTTGTCAAGTCAAGCATTTTATTTGTGGTAGGATTTTGATGCAGTGTTTTTTAAAATAATAAGTTATTATGGGAGCGAGACTGATGGAGTTGGGAGTGGCGCAAGCGATGAATCCTATCGAGACAGTGATCAAGAGGAATTTGCTCCAGGTGGGTTTCTTTCTTTCTTTGAAGTGTGTGAAAGTGTGTCAGATTGCTCCCCGATGTGTGTACATCTAATTTATTTTTAACTGATCAGAGAACTGTTGTGATTTATATATATATATATATATATATATATATATATATATATATATATATATATATATATATATATATATATATATATATATATATATATATAATATATATAAAAATCTTTTTTTAAACAAAATTCGAATGCAAACATGACAAAGCCCCTTTCGAGGATGTGACTTAAAATTGTTTATTTTCAGGGTTTCTTGTTATGATGTTGATTATGGAAATAAGAATACAAAGACTGAGAGATAGCCTTTGTTTATTTGTATCAGACTCCAACTCAAGATCTTTAGACCGACAGAGCCATGGAGGAGGAGGGAGGACCATGAAGTGGACGACAAAGGTGGTGAGCGGGTAGTGCTGAAGAGCTACCTCTCGTACAATTCGACAAAGAAAACACGGCAGATGCCCCAGCACTGTCCAGGTACCTATTTATGGTGTCTGTGGTGGAGAGTCTGGCAGGAGGATATTATCCACCAGGAAAGGTTGTGCAGCACAGGCAGACAGTGGCTGTAATTCAGGCTGTGAGCGACAACCCCCAACCCTTTCAGATCTCCTTAGACCCTCCTGAGCCTGAAGCAGTGATGCTGGCCACAGGCTGGTCAAGTTGACCAGAGGAAAAAGAAGGAACTGTGTGGCTGGACATGAAACACGTGTGAGGTCTGAGTACGAGTGTCCGGCTTGTAAGGTCAGCCTGTGCTCTGTGTGCTACTCAGATGACAAGAGGCCCAGGCGGTAGACAATTGCTGGTTGTGATGTAAATAATAATGTATGATCCTAGTTGTAAGTACATATTTTGTACAAACATGTTTCCATTTTGTCCCTTCGAAATTGTATGAATGATGAAAGAGACGGGTTTTTTTTTGTTTTCCAGCAGATATTTTGTGCATTAATTAGGTAGAAATGTCAATTACCATGGGCAAAGTCATAGAATTTTATTTTTTGCCTTATTCAGCAGACTGTCCTCTTTCCAAACATATATAGGTTTATATACTTAGCATGAATAATAAGCATTCTACTTCTCTAATTTTAACTACATTTCCTTCAAATAGTAGTAACTTTTATGTAGCATCAAGGAGGTTAAGACTGCAAAGAGCTGAATCAGGACAACAAAATCAAGACCACAGCTTGGCTAAAAAAGGACTCACCCCTGATCCGCATAAAAGATCTGCTGAAACAACCCTGAAGGCATTCCAATTTCTAATTTATCGAACCCCCGTTTACAAAAACAAAATAGAACACAAACATTATAAAATATCAACAAAACACATATATTATAAAATGCCTACATTGCTAAATATTATCATAGGAAGCCCAAGTGACCATTTTGCAGAAAGTGTCAAATATTCCCAAGCTGATACAACAGACCTCACACACAAATGAGGAGTTTTGTCCCGGAAGAGTTTTAAAAAAAAAAGGTAGGTGACTGGTCTAGCGAAGAAGAAGATAGTATAGTAGATTGATAGACCAGAGTAGGAATGAGAAAGAACAAATGAGAAAGACAGTGACAGTGGGAATTTAAAGCACTACATTTCCAGAAAGTGGGGATACTATTTATACAGAAACCCCCGGCACCCCCAGAAGAGGTTCATAGTTTAGGGTAAAGGTCACTTCAAAGTACCTATACAAACTGACTTTGGACAGGTCCAGTGGTCTTGACCTTGGAGTGAGGATGACCAAATTTGCAAAGTGCTATGCATGTGAGTCAATAAACTACAGCAAAAGTTGTAATTATGCCAAAAAAACAGCGACCCTGGGATGACCCTGACCTTCAATGACCTTTACCTTGGGATGACCTTGACCTTCACATGACCTTGCATGCTCATGTGTGATCAAATAACCCAATGTTGTTGCATACTATGGGTTAAATAGAGCCATTCCACTGTAGGATTACATATTACGTATTTTTTGCATGTTTTTGCAAGGCCTAAAATGACCTTGACCTTCAAGATCAACACAAAAACAGAACATATATGAAAGATCAATCTGTCATCTCTAAATACAACAAGTTTGAACCTTAGTTTTAGGTCAAGGTCACTTCAAGATACCTATAGTATACAAACCAGCTTTGGACAGCTCCAGTGACCTTGAAATAAGTTGACCAAATGTTCATAGGATGCGTGTCTCATAGATATCTATCATGCATCAAAGAACCATAAGTTCAATATTAATAACTTAGGAAAAAAGTGAAGTTGTGTTAAAAATAGTCATTTTTTAACTAACATGTGTTGACCCTGAAGGGAAGTCATTCATTCACTGATCATTTATGAAGTCTCATGGATATACACCATCATACCAAGTTAGGTTGTGATAACGGAAATATGTTCTGAGATATTAATCTACTTGGAAGTTTTGCACATCCAGACAGTGAACACACGGACACTTATTTAAAAAAAATTTCTATAAATATAATTTTGGGACTATGTAGGACTTATCTCGCACTGGTTTGCAAAAATCTGGATATTTTTGTGTAGTTTTTTTTTTTTTTTATTTTTTTTTTTTATTTTATTATTATTTTTTTTGGGGGAGTGGGGGGTGGGGGGTGGGGTACGGGAATGGAGGAGTGGTGGGTTGAGTACACTGACTCACATTGCAATGCATGCGAGTCAAAAAGCAGAACAAGCATATAATGTGTGCTGGACGACTGTCACCTTTGCACTTACTGCGTACAATATCTAGCTCAAACACTCACTGATTTAGATATAGGTGTCTGAGCCATCTCCAAGTCTTTCTGAAGATTCTCTATGCACTCCATTTTCTCTCCAAGTTCATTCTGTAACTGGCTGCACTGAAATTTGGCGCACTCCAGGTTTTTCTCCATTTCTTTTTTCACCTGAACAAAGAAGACTTGTGCGCTATTAATCGTATTATAAAAGACAGGATTTTGAGCATAAAGATATTACTTTAATTAAACGAATACTCTGATAATGAATCAGTACCAAACCATTACACTTCGTGTTGAATAAATATGATCATCCCAGCAATATAATTATACAAAATAGTATCAACTACTAACAACCGTAACTTCCTGATAATAATTATTCATGTAAATTAAGAGAGTAAATTTAAAAAAACAGTTCAAAATATCCTGTTACTGTTAAAAAAAAACAACAAAAAAACATATCTGAAACAACAGGAATTGTAAAAGCGTTTTAAATTAACGAAACGTTGCACAAAGTGACTGTCACTCAAAATGTCCCTGTTGATTCTGAGTTTGTAGGTATTCCATTGACCTCTATTTTTCCTGGGACAAAATCAAATAAGCGCGACGCCATTCAAAAAGCCAGCAATACAAACTTGTGAACTTGGCCCACTGTCTGCCTCTCTACTGATTCACTGTCTTGAAATGTTGCTCCCTAATTTCACTGCTGTTATCAATCAGTCTTTGCTTTCTGGAACATTCCCTTCTGTTTTTTAAAACTGCTCTTGTCAAACCTCTCATCAAAAAGCTATTTTTGGATCCTGATTGTCTTAAAAACTACAGACCTGTTTCAAACTTACCATTTCTGGCAAAAATAGTGGAGAAAATTGTGCTCTTGCAGCTCACTGAACACCAAGCAAATAATAATCTGTCTTACCCAAATCAATCAACCCACCAAGTTGGACACAGCAATGAAACAGCCCTCCGGAAAATTGTGAATGACCTCCTTACTGCTCTTGATCACAACCATGTTTCTATTCTTTCTCTTTTAGATTTGTCAGCGGCATTTGACACTATTGATCATTGTTCTCTCATTCATCGTCTACATAGTACTTTCATTGTTTCTGATTCCGTCTTATCTTGGTTCTCTTCCTACTTCTCCAACCGTTGCCAAATTGTCTTAGTCAATGGCCACACTACATCTCCAGCTATCCTACAGTTTGTGTGCCTCAAGGTTCAGTCTTAAGCCCACTCCTCTTCGTTCTATACACTCAGCCTCTGTCTGGAATCATATACAAATACAGCATTCTGCATCACAGTTTCTCTGAGGACAACCAGTTGTATGTTCCTGGATCTGTTTCTGGTCTCCCTATTATGATCACTTCAATTCAGGCCGGTGTCACTGATGTTAGTCATTGGATGACAGCAAATAAACTGCAGTTAAACTCTGATAAAACTGAAATGATGCAAATTTCTCACAAATCTCGATTTCATTCACTATATTTTCAAACATCTGTTGCACTCAGTGGAGCCACCATCACATTATCTACCTCTGTCCGCAACCTTGGTGTCACTCTTGACCAAACACCGTCTTTTCCTAATCATGTTTCTACTGTCTGTCAGATTTATTAAGTACTATGAAATATGCTGTATTCCACCTTCTTTCCGAAGAAGCAGCAAAAACACCCCTGTGCATTTGTACTTTCCAGAATTGATTACTGTAATTCACTCCTCTATGGTCTCCTGGCTATCTCATTCAGAAAATTCAAAAGGTCCAAAATCATGCTGCCCAGTTTATATACCCCCCCTCCCCCCCCAAAAAAAAAAAAAAAAAAAATTTGATTATGTCACTCTTTTTCTGCCTCTTCACTGGCTTCCTGTGGAGTGGAGTATCCACCATAAAGTTTCGTCCATTTGCTTCAGTGTCCTTAACTTCACCGCCCCTCAAAATATTTCTGTCTTTCTTCAAATTTATACACCTGCTTTCTTTTATCAGGGCCTTAGTATCTAGAACAAACCAATTTCTCTTAGAAATTCATCTTCAATCTGGTCATTTAAATACTCTCTTAAAACTCATACATTTCCTTCCACCAACTGAAATGAAAGAAACAGATCTACAAAGTCATAGTTCGCACGTGAGTGAGTAAGAGTGTGTGTGTGTTAAAGTCATTAGTCTTTATATATAATACAAGGTTACTGTTAATTGTTTAATACTATAATTAAAGTTGTTCTATATTCATGTAAGTGCCTAGAGCTAAGACTAGATTATGAGCATAAATGTTAATAATCATCATCATCATCATCATCATCATCATCATCATCATCATCATCATCATCATAGTTCCACTAAACCCACTATTGCACAATAAATGCAGGTCTTACCAGCTGTAGCTTTTGTAGTTGGACAACCGTTTCCATGTTCTGCTGTTCAGCTTGCCTGCAGCATGACTCACTCTGCAGTACTCTCTGGGTCAATTGCTGGCACTGGGACTGTGTTGCCTCCAGCTCACTCTGCAGTTTCATTGCCTTGCTGTTGCTGTTGTCCACCTGTTGCTGCAGCTGCTGCACTTCTGCCCTCAGCTGTTTCGCCTCTTCCTGGCGCACTGCAACCTCCTCTAGAGCAGCTGCCTTGGCCTGCAAGACAATAATAAAACAAGAACATTGCTAATAATGATGGATATATATATATGTTTATGTTTTGAAATTCAGCACAATACTAGCTGTAATACAACTGGTTAAAAAAAACAACAGTAAAGATTTATTTTCTATAAACTAAAAAGACTAGACAGGGGAAAAAAATTGGTGTGCGTCAAGGATATCTACTCTCTCCAACACTCTTCAACATCTTCCTAGAGCGCATCATGTCGACGACGCACGGTAAACAAAGATTGGTCCTTTTTGTGAGGTCACTTACGCTGAGCGGGGAAAAGCAAAAAGTTTCTGGTAATCTTTGGAATTACCCGCGAGTCGTGACTACCCAATAGCTACACTTTAACACTTAGCGATGCCATGGGGGTTGCTGAGGACAGAAATGGAGTATGCTGCAGGCTGCAGAACAGTCCAAGGAAAAAATCTCTGAAATCCGGCCGGGGCCCAGGGGCCGCCGTAAGGCCCCTGATGAGGTCCAGGAGTGAAGCCCCCGGGCGAAGCCCCCCTGAAGCTGAACGCTTCATAGCATTTGAAACCCTAAAAGAATGCTTTTCGTGAGAGATAAACTTGAATTTTTGTTGTTGTTGAGAATATTCATAGATTGGCAATATTATATATTTAAGCAAAACTTACTTGAAAACTGTCAGAAAAGCACTCTTCATATCAAACAGCAAAACAAACTTACTGGCGTACTGGAGTCTCAAAAGCATTGTGAAGCACGAGTTCATAGAAGTTACAACTCAGTATAAAGCATTAGTTTATTAAATTTTCAAATCAGAAGCAGGCAAAGTGTCAAGGTTAGTGTCAGCAATTCTACTTCTTGACAAAAAGAAGAAATTGATGTCTGTTTTCTTTTGGTACTTCTAGGAGGTACAGGGGCAGTATTCTGTTCACAGACATCATCTTCCACAACAAGAAAATCTGAATGTGATTCATACAGTCTTTTGGCAGGTGACTTTTCAGAATCAGGACTAGGACATGGACGCTTTCTGCCTCTTAGTTCGCTCTGACTGCTAGCTGTAATCACATCTACAGTCGCTGCTTTCTTTACAGACTGCATGTGAGCTGACATTGCTATTGAAGCTTTTGTGCGTTTTGGACTGCATATGCTCATACAGAGCGGTAATGCCACGATTGGCATAGCTGACTTCTCTGTCACACAAAAGGCAACGCACCATTCCAACACAGTCGATTTTTCGTAAAAAGGCAGAAAGCCGCTGGCCACATTCTCCTACTTGTATAGACTTCTCCATCCACTCCCACTTTCATTTGTTTGCAATGTTGCCTTCAATGAAAGGCTCGCCACGATTAATTATTCGTGAAACGCACGACATGGTAATTTTCGCAGACACAAAATTCTGACAAAGGTACTGTTTTTCAGTGGCCCGCAAAAAGTCATAAAAGCATTCAACAACTGTACGCGCCCGCTGAAGTTACTCTGATCTGAGCAGCGGTTTGAGCAGTTTGCGCGCGGGTAACAAGAACACAACATTAGCGGGCGGCGCGTTTCTTTTCTATTACTATAATGGCGGCAAAAATAAGGTGGATCAGTGACCGGATTTGCAAAGATCGGGGGAAAAATTGCTACCCTCCCAAAAAAAAAATCGCGGAACTTCAACTTTTTTTTATCGGGACGGCAACCACTTTCCTCGGAAAATCGCGGATCCGAGGAGAGTTCTGCAGCCTGATGCTGGTTAAACAATTCTCTGTGGTGCCTCAACAACCTTCAAGTTACAGATTAGGATAGAAAAGTTTATTTTTTTTAAAATTCAGTTTGGGTAATCATCAATAATTGACTGCGATACACTTGACCTACATTTGTAGACATGTCACGCCCACCTGGGAAAACTGAAGTGCTGCTTCCTATCAGAATCTCATTATACATTATATTTTACATATATATATTTGAGCCAAGCCTCATGCTTTAAACCGCTGTGGCATCGCCAAATGTAAATCATCGCTGATGGTTCTGCGCATGCATGTTTGGAACCTTAGGCATCGTAATTCGTCGTCTCTTATTTTTGTATTCATGCGTAGAACTTGACAGAAATGATTCACGCATGCAAAGAACCATTGGCAATGATTTACATCTGGTGATGCCACACTGGACTTGCAAACTTCTGGTATAAATCTTGACTTAGCAATCCAGCCATGTGATCCAACTTTTACCTCAAAAGAAAACAGGATTGCAAAGGAGTAAGGGAAGCGATGGGTACGGGGCGCAAGAGATACAGTGTGGAAAAGAAATTGGGAAAGTATAGAGAGAACTATTGCAAAAACCAAATATTATTAAAATCTACAAAATAGTACCTTCTAATTAAAGGGGTTGGGGCTGTAAAATAAGATCATGTCAGTCAGCCTGATCACTTAATTATTCTATAAATTTGTAATTTAAAACTTGACAATTTTGCTACACTTAAAAGCACTTTAAAAAAATTGTAATAACACAGGGCATACTAAATGATACTTTAATCACTTTGGGAGTCGAATGATTATTGACCCTGAAATATGTCCAAGGCTGAATACAGAGATAGTAGAAGAAATAAAATGAAGCGTGGTCCAGCTTACCTCATCCTCAGCTTCTTTTTTCATGATGGCCTGATGCAGAGCTTCCCTCTTCTCCTTGACTTGTTGCAATGCTGCCTTCAGCTCAGTCTTCTCTGCTTCTAGGGCTGCCTTACTTTTATCCAATTCAGCTTCCAGAGCCAGGTTGCATACATTCAGCTCCATTTTTTCTGCCTCAAGACTAGCATTGCGTTCCATCAACTGACCTATCTCAGCCCTCAGTGCAGCGTTCTTTTCAAAAAGTTCATCTCGTTCAGTTTCCAGAGTCATGCTCAGCTTCTTGAAAGTTGCCTGGGCAGACTCCAGCTGGGACAAAGATGTCTTCAGGGTCATAACTTCACTCTGTGATTCCTTGAGTTCGGCTGAGAGTTTTTCATGAAGCAGTTCACCCATATGTTGGGCTGATTCTTTGTCAGCCAAGGCAGCCTCCAGGACCTCTTTGCGCTGAACAGCTGTGACAAGCTCCATACCCAGCGCAGCCATCTTGCCCTCAAGACGGTCTGTGGTGACCTGAAGTTCCAGCCTGAGGCGCTCTTGTTCCTTACACGCTTCTTTCTGCTTCAGTTCAAGCTCATCACGTTCTGTGGTTATGGTGTTCAACTTTTCTTCAAGCTTAGCATTGCGCTCCTTGAATTGCTCCAAAGTGTCTTCAACCACTTGTTGGCATTGCTCAGAGTCATCTTGCAGCTTATGGGCCTTTTCTAGCTCTTGCACGAAAACTTCTGCATCCTGTTTATGCACTGCCACCTCTGCTTCCAGCTCTTCAACACGTCCTTGCAGCTCTTCACATGCTTTTGTTTGCCAGGTTAGCTCAGCATTGATCTCGTCCTGCTCAGAATGCTTTTGTTCCAACAGGCTCTTCAACCGTTCAACATTTGCTTCAAGATCTTCCTTTTCTGTAGTGTATTTCTGCACTTCAGCTCGCAGTTTCTCAGCTTCTACTTTCATCTCCTCCAGCTCTTTCTCTATGGAATCTTTCTGTTCAAAGAGGTCACTGCTGTTGGGTTTTAGACCACAACTTTGCATGTGAGGGTCATTCATTTCTGTGGTAAGCTCATTTGTTTCAACACTCAATGTGTCTTTATGCTCAAGAAGTTTAGCATCATCGGCTTTCTTTTCATTCTCTTGTGATTCAATTTGCTGAAGCCGAGCTTGCAAATATTGAATTTCTGCAGAAAGTTTTTCAACCTGTTTGCTGAGAGCAGAGTTTTGTGACTGAAGATCTCTGACATCAACATCACAACCTTCAGATTTGACTTGCTCGAGCTTTGCCTGTGACTGCAGCTCAGAATCTGAATGCTTGATTTCTTGCAACAAGTCAGCTTTAGAAGAAAGCTTCTTATCTTGTTCACCGATTGTGACATTTTCGGTTTTGAAATTTTCCACAGCTTGTTCAGTGGATGTTAATTCCTCCAGCTTTGCCTCTAGTTCATGAACACGTTTTTCAAAAGCATTTCTCTCTTCCTTTGTTTGCTCCAACTGTTTGATATTTTGCTCCAAGCATTGCTCCGTGTCAGACAAATGCTCTAACTGGGCTTGTAAAGCAGCCATATCAAATGCCATGTCTCCTCCACCACGCTCAAAGTCCAAAGCCACTGACTGGCGTTTGGAAGATTTCTCCAAATGAGCTATCAACAGTGATTTTTCTTCCACTACAACAAGCAGCTCCTTCACTCTCTGTTCAAGGATGGTGGTCTCTTCTAGAGCAGCTGTAGCCTCCTGAAGCTTGATCTCTAGCTGGTTTTTTTCTTCTAACATTGTATCCAGCTGCTCTCTGCTCATGTCAGTTGTGATAATCTCAACATCTGTTGATGCCGATTTCTCAGCTTCTTCTGGAACAGTCTCTTTTTCTTCTTTCTGTATAGCTTTTGTCAGAAACTGAATCTCCTGTTCCTCTTCCTCTAGTTCTTCCAGCAAACCCTGTTCCCTTATTTGGAGAAATTTGAAAGCCTTGGTTTGATCTGTACAGATATCTGCTGCAACACTCAAATCTGCAGTTGTGTTCATCTTGAAGCAAATTTCAAATGAATTGTCTGCTTGGCAA